>JBBPBX010057168.1:0-22525 GCA_038048925.1 Garcialebias charrua | reverse complement strand
ACTGTCATATATCGTGACCACAATGTAACTGTCATATATCGTGACCACAGTGTAACTGTCATATATCGTGACTACAGTGTAACTGTCATATATTGTGACCACACTTTAACTGTCATATATTGTGACCACAGTATAACTGTCATATATCGTGACCACACTGTAACTGTCATATATCGTGACCACACTGTAACTGTCATATATCATTACCACAGTGTAACTGAAATATATCGTGACCACAGTGTAACTGTCATGTATTGTTACCACAGTGTAACTGTCATATATCGTGACCACAGTGTAACTGTCATATATCGTGACTACAGTGTAACTGTCATATATCGTGACCACAGTGTAACTGTCATATATCGTGACCACAGTGTAACTGTCATATATTGTTACCACAGTGTAACTGTCATATATCGTGACCACACTGTAACTGTCATATATCGTGACCACAGTGTAACTGTCATATATCGTGACCACACTGTAACTGTCATATCGTGACCACAGTGTAACTGTCATATATCATTACCACAGTGTAACTGTCATATATCGTGACCACAGTGTAACTGTCATATATCGTGACCACAGTGTAACTGTCATATATCGTGACCACACTGTAACTGTCATATATCATTGACCACAGTGTAACTGTCATATATCGTGACCACAGTGTAACTGTCATATATTGTTACCACAGTGTAACTGTCATATATCGTGACCACACTGTAACTGTCATATATCGTGACCACAGTGTAACTGTCATATATCGTGACCACAGTGTAACTGTCATATATCGTGACCACAGTGTAACTGTCATATATCGTGACCACAGTGTAACTGTCATATATCGTGACCACAGTGTAACTGTCATATATCGTTACCACAGTGTAATTGTCATATATCGTGACCACAGTGTAACTGTCATATATCGTGTCCACACTGTAACTGTCATATATCGTGACCACATTGTAACTGTCATATATCATGACCACACTGTAACTGTCATATATCGTGACCACACTGTAACTGTCATATATCGTGACCACAGTGTAACTGTCATATATCGTGACCACACTGTAACTGTCATATATCGTGACCACAGTGTAACTGTCATATATCGTGACCACACTGTAACTGTCATATATCGTGACCACAGTGTAACTGTCATATATCGTGACCACACTGTAACTGTCATATATCGTGACCACAGTGTAACTGTCATATATCGTGACCACAGTGTAACTGTCATATATCGTGACCACAGTGTAACTGTCATATATTGTTACCACAGTGTAATTGTCATATATCGTGACCACAGTGTAACTGTCATATATCGTGTCCACACTGTAACTGTCATATATCGTGACCACATTGTAACTGTCATATATCATGACCACACTGTAACTGTCATATATCGTGACCACACTGTAACTGTCATATATCGTGACCACAGTGTAACTGTCATATATCGTGACCACAGTAAAACTGTCATATATTGTGACCACACTGTAACTGTCATATATCGTGACCACATTGTAACTGTCATATATCGTGACCACAGTGTAACTGTCATATATCTTGACCACACTGTAACTGTCAAATATCGTGACCACAGTGTAACTGTCATATATCGTGACCACACTGTAACTGTCATATATCGTGACCACACTGTAACTGTCATATATCGTGACCACAGTGTAACTGTCATATATCGTGACCACACTGTAACTGTCATATATTGTGACCACAGTGTAACTGTCATATATCGTGACCACACTGTAACTGTCATATATCGTGACCACAGTGTAACTGTCATATATCGTGACCACAGTGTAACTGTCATATATCGTGACCACACTGTAACTGTCATATATTGTGACCACAGTGTAACTGTCATATATCGTGACCACACTGTAACTGTCATATATCGTGACCACAGTGTAACTGTCATATATCGTGACCACACTGTAACTGTCATATATCGTGACCACAGTGTAACTGTCATATATCGTGACCACATTGTAACTGTCATATATCGTGACCACAGTGTAACTGTCATATATCGTGACCACAGTTTAACTGTCATATATTGTTACCACAGTGTAATTTTCATATATCGTGACCACACTGTAACTGTCATATATCGTGACCACAGTGTAACTGTCATATATTGTGACCACAATGTAACTGTCATATATCGTGACCACAATGTAACTGTCATATATCGTGACCACAGTGTAACTGTCATATATCGTGACTACAGTGTAACTGTCATATATTGTGACCACACTGTAACTGTCATATATTGTGACCACAGTATAACTGTCATATATCGTGACCACACTGTAACTGTCATATATCGTGACCACACTGTAACTGTCATATATCATTACCACAGTGTAACTGAAATATATCGTGACCACAGTGTAACTGTCATGTATTGTTACCACAGTGTAACTGTCATATATCGTGACCACAGTGTAACTGTCATATATCGTGACTACAGTGTAACTGTCATATATCGTGACCACAGTGTAACTGTCATATATCGTGACCACAGTGTAACTGTCATATATCGTTACCACAGTGTAACTGTCATATATCGTGACCACACTGTAACTGTCATATATCGTGACCACAGTGTAACTGTCATATATCGTGACCACACTGTAACTGTCATATATCGTGACCACAGTGTAACTGTCATATATCGTGACCACAGTGTAACTGTCATATATCGTGACCACAGTGTAACTGTCATATATCGTGACCACAGTGTAACTGTCATATATCGTGACCACAGTGTAACTGTCATATATCGTGACCACAGTGTAACTGTCATATATCGTGACCACACTGTAACTGTCATATATCGTGACCATAGTGCAACTGTCATATATCGTGACCACAGTGTAACTGTCATATATCGTGACCACAGTGTAACTGTCATATATCGTGACCACAGTGTAACTGTCATATATTGTGACCACAGTGTAACTGTCATATATCGTGACCACACTGTAACTGTCATATATCGTGACCACAGTGTAACTGTCATATATCGTGACCACACTGTAACTGTCATATATCGTGACCACAGTGTAACTGTCATATATCGTGACCACAGTGTAACTGTCATATATCGTGACCACAGTGTAACTGTCATATATCGTGACCACAGTGTAACTGTCATATATCGTGACCACAGTGTAACTGTCATATATCGTGACCACAGTGTAACTGTCATATATCGTGACCACACTGTAACTGTCATATATCGTGACCATAGTGCAACTGTCATATATCGTGACCACAGTGTAACTGTCATATATCGTGACCACAGTGTAACTGTCATATATCGTGACCACAGTGTAACTGTCATATATCGTGACCACACTGTAACTGTCATATATCGTGACCACAGTGTAACTGTCATATATCGTGACCACAGTGTAACTGTCATATATCGTGACCACAGTGTAACTGTCATATATCGTGACCACAGTGTAACTGTCATATATTGTTACCACAGTGTAACTGTCATATATCGTGACCACACTGTAACTGTCATATATCGTGACCACAGTGTAACTGTCATATATCGTGACCATACTGTAACTGTCATATCGTGACCACAGTGTAACTGTCATATATCATTACCACAGTGTAACTGTCATATATCATGACCACAGTGTAACTGTCATATATCGTGACCACAGTGTATCTGTCATATATCGTGACCACAGTGTAACTGTCATATATCGTGACCACAGTGTAACTGTCATATATCGTGACCACACTGTAACTGTCATATATCGTGACCACAGTGTAACTGTCATATATCGTGACCACAGTGTAACTGTCATATATCGTGACCACAGTGTAACTGTCATATATTGTTACCACAGTGTAACTGTCATATATTGTGACCACACTGTAACTGTCATATATCGTGACCACAGTGAAACTGTCATATATCGTGACCACACTGTAACTGTCATATATTGTTACCACATTGTAACTGTCATATATCGTGACCACAGTGTAACTGTCATATATCGTGACCACATGTAACTGTCATATATCGTGACCACAGTGTAACTGTCATATATCGTGACCACAGTGTAACTGTCATATATCATGACCACAGTGTAACTGTCATATATCGTGACCACAGTGTAACTGTCATATATTGTTACCACAGTGTAACTGTCATATATCGTGACCACACTGTAACTGTCATATATCGTGACCACAGTGTAACTGTCATATATCGTGACCACATTGTAACTGTCATATATTGTGACCACAGTGTAACTGTCATATATCGTGACCACAGTGTAACTGTCATATATCGTGACCACAGTGTAACTGTCATATATCGTTACCACAGTGTAATTGTCATATATCGTGACCACAGTGTAACTGTCATATATCGTGTCCACACTGTAACTGTCATATATCGTGACCACATTGTAACTGTCATATATCATGACCACACTGTAACTGTCATATATCGTGACCACACTGTAACTGTCATATATCGTGACCACAGTGTAACTGTCATATATCGTGACCACACTGTAACTGTCATATATCGTGACCACAGTGTAACTGTCATATATCGTGACCACACTGTAACTGTCATATATCGTGACCACAGTGTAACTGTCATATATCGTGACCACACTGTAACTGTCATATATCGTGACCACAGTGTAACTGTCATATATCGTGACCACAGTGTAACTGTCATATATCGTGACCACAGTGTAACTGTCATATATCGTGACCACAGTGTAACTGTCATATATCGTGACCACAGTGTAACTGTCATATATCGTGTCCACACTGTAACTGTCATATATCGTGACCACATTGTAACTGTCATATATCGTGACCACACTGTAACTGTCATATATCGTGACCACAGTGTAACTGTCATATATCGTGACCACAGTGTAACTGTCATATATCGTGACCACAGTGTAACTGTCATATATCGTGACCACAGTGTAACTGTCATATATCGTGACCACAGTGTAACTGTCATATATCGTGACCACAGTGTAACTGTCATATATCGTGACCACAGTGTAACTGTCATATATCGTGACCACAGTGTAACTGTCATATATCGTGACCACAGTGTAACTGTCATATATCGTGACCACACTGTAACTGTCATATATCGTGACCATAGTGTAACTGTCATATATCGTGACCACACTGTAACTGTCATATATCGTGACCACAGTGTAACTGTCATATATCGTGACCACATGTAACTGTCATATATCGTGACCACAGTGTAACTGTCATATATCGTGACCACAGTGTAACTGTCATATATCGTGACCACAGTGTAACTGTCATATATCGTGACCACACTGTAACTGTCATATATCGTGACCACAGTGTAACTGTCATATATCGTGACCACAGTGTAACTGTCATATATCGTGACCACAGTGTAACTGTCATATATCGTGACCACAGTGTAACTGTCATATATCGTGACCACAGTGTAACTGTCATATATCGTGACCACAGTGTAACTGTCATATATCGTGACCACAGTGTAACTGTCATATATCGTGACCACAGTGTAACTGTCATATATCGTGACCACAGTGTAACTGTCATATATCGTGACCACAGTGTAACTGTCATATATCGTGACCACAGTGTAACTGTCATATATCGTGACCACAGTGTAACTGTCATATATCGTGACCACAGTGTAACTGTCATATATCGTGACCACAGTGTAACTGTCATATATCGTGACCACAGTGTAACTGTCATATATCGTGACCACAGTGTAACTGTCATATATCGTGACCACAGTGTAACTGTCATATATCGTGACCACAGTGTAACTGTCATATATCGTGACCACAGTGTAACTGTCATATATCGTGACCACAGTGTAACTGTCATATATCGTGACCACAGTGTAACTGTCATATATCGTGACCACAGTGTAACTGTCATATATCGTGACCACAGTGTAACTGTCATATATCGTGACCACAGTGTAACTGTCATATATCGTGACCACAGTGTAACTGTCATATATCGTGACCACAGTGTAACTGTCATATATCGTGACCACACTGTAACTGTCATATATCGTGACCACATTGTAACTGTCATATATCGTGACCACACTGTAACTGTCATATATCGTGACCACAGTGTAACTGTCATATATCGTGACCACAGTGTAACTGTCATATATCGTGACCACAGTGTAACTGTCATATATCGTGACCACAGTGTAACTGTCATATATCGTGACCACAGTGTAACTGTCATATATCGTGACCACACTGTAACTGTCATATATCGTGACCACAGTGTAACTGTCATATATCGTGACCACACTGTAACTGTCATATATCGTGACCACAGTGTAACTGTCATATATCGTGACCACACTGTAACTGTCATATATCGTGACCACAGTGTAACTGTCATATATCGTGACCACAGTGTAACTGTCATATATCGTGACCACAGTGTAACTGTCATATATCGTGACCACAGTGTAACTGTCATATATCGTGACCACACTGTAACTGTCATATATCGTGACCACAGTGTAACTGTCATATATCGTGACCACACTGTAACTGTCATATATCGTGACCACACTGTAACTGTCATATATCGTGACCACAGTGTAACTGTCATATATCGTGACCACACTGTAACTGTCATATATCGTGACCACAGTGTAACTGTCATATATCGTGACCACACTGTAACTGTCATATATTGTGACCACAGTGTAACTGTCATATATCGTGACCACACTGTAACTGTCATATATCGTGACCACACTGTAACTGTCATATATCATTACCACAGTGTAACTGAAATATATCGTGACCACAGTGTAACTGTCATGTATTGTTACCACAGTGTAACTGTCATATATCGTGACCACAGTGTAACTGTCATATATCGTGACTACAGTGTAACTGTCATATATCGTGACCACAGTGTAACTGTCATATATCGTGACCACAGTGTAACTGTCATATATTGTTACCACAGTGTAACTGTCATATATCGTGACCACACTGTAACTGTCATATATCGTGACCACAGTGTAACTGTCATATATCGTGACCACACTGTAACTGTCATATATCGTGACCACAGTGTAACTGTCATATATCATTACCACAGTGTAACTGTCATATATCGTGACCACAGTGTAACTGTCATATATCGTGACCACAGTGTAACTGTCATATATCGTGACCACAGTGTAACTGTCATATATCGTGACCACAGTGTAACTGTCATATATCGTGACCACACTTAACTGTCATATATCGTGACCATAGTGCAACTGTCATATATCGTGACCACAGTGTAACTGTCATATATCGTGACCACAGTGTAACTGTCATATATCGTGACCACAGTGTAACTGTCATATATTGTTACCACAGTGTAACTGTCATATATCGTGACCACACTGTAACTGTCATATATCGTGACCACAGTGTAACTGTCATATATCGTGACCATAGTGTAACTGTCATATATCGTGACCACACTGTAACTGTCATATATCGTGACCACATTGTAACTGTCATATATTGTGACCACAGTGTAACTGTCATATATCGTGACCACACTGTAACTGTCATATATCGTGACCACAGTGTAACTGTCATATATCGTGACCACAGTGTAACTGTCATATATCGTGACCACAGTGTAACTGTCATATATCGTGACCACACTGTAACTGTCATATATCGTGACCACAGTGTAACTGTCATATATCGTGACCACACTGTAACTGTCATATATCGTGACCACAGTGTAACTGTCATATATCGTGACCACACTGTAACTGTCATATATCGTGACCACAGTGTAACTGTCATATATCGTGACCACACTGTAACTGTCATATATCATGACCACAGTGTAACTGTCATATATCGTGACCACACTGTAACTGTCATATATCGTGACAACACTCTAACTGTCATATATCATTACCACAGTGTAACTGTCATATATCGTGACCACAGTGTAACTGTCATGTATTGTTACTTCAGTGTAACTGTCATATATTGTGACCACACTGTAACTGTCATATATCGTGACCACAGTGTAACTGTCATATATCTTGACCACACTGTAACTGTCATATATCGTGACCACAGTGTAACTGTCATATATCATGACCACAGTGTAACTGTCATATATCGTGACCACAGTGTAACTGTCATATATTGTTACCACAGTGTAACTGTCATATATCGTGACCACACTGTAACTGTCATATATCGTGACCACAGTGTAACTGTCATATATCGTGACCACACTGTAACTGTCATATATCGTGACCACAGTGTAACTGTCATATATCGTGACCACAGTGTAACTGTCATATATCGTGACCACAGTGTAACTGTCATATATCGTGACCACAGTGTAACTGTCATATATCGTGACCACAGTGTAACTGTCATATATCGTGACCACAGTGTAACTGTCATATATCGTGACCACACTCTAACTGTCATATATCGTGACCATAGTGCAACTGTCATATATCGTGACCACAGTGTAACTGTCATATATCGTGACCACAGTGTAACTGTCATATATCGTGACCACACTGTAACTGTCATATATCGTGACCACACTGTAACTGTCATATATCGTGACCACAGTGTAACTGTCATATATCGTGACCACACTGTAACTGTCATATATCGTGACCACAGTGTAACTGTCATATATCGTGACCACACTGTAACTGTCATATATCGTGACCACAGTGTAACTGTCATATATCGTGACCACACTGTAACTGTCATATATTGTGACCACAGTGTAACTGTCATATATCGTGACCACACTGTAACTGTCATATATCGTGACCACACTGTAACTGTCATATATCATTACCACAGTGTAACTGTCATATATCGTGACCACAGTGTAACTGTCATATATTGTTACCACAGTGTAACTGTCATATATCGTGACCACACTGTAACTGTCATATATCGTGACCACAGTGTAACTGTCATATATCGTGACCACAGTGTAACTGTCATATATCGTGACCACAGTGTAACTGTCATATATTCGTGACCACAGTGTAACTGTCATATATCGTGACCACACTGTAACTGTCATATATCGTGACCACAGTGTAACTGTCATATATCGTGACCACAGTGTAACTGTCATATATCGTGACCACAGTGTAACTGTCATATATCGTGACCACAGTGTAACTGTCATATATCGTGACCACAGTGTAACTGTCATATATCGTGACCACAGTGTAACTGTCATATATCGTGACCACAGTGTAACTGTCATATATCGTGACCACAGTGTAACTGTCATATATCGTGACCACAGTGTAACTGTCATATATCGTGACCACAGTGTAACTGTCATATATCGTGACCACAGTGTAACTGTCATATATCGTGACCACAGTGTAACTGTCATATATCGTGACCACAGTGTAACTGTCATATATCGTGACCACAGTGTAACTGTCATATATCGTGACCACACTGTAACTGTCATATATCGTGACCATAGTGCAACTGTCATATATCGTGACCACAGTGTAACTGTAACTGTCATATATCGTGACCACAGTGTAACTGTCATATATTGTTACCACAGTGTAACTGTCATATATCGTGACCACACTGTAACTGTCATATATCGTGACCACAGTGTAACTGTCATATATCGTGACCACACTGTAACTGTCATATCGTGACCACAGTGTAACTGTCATATATCGTGACCACACTGTAACTGTCATATATCGTGACCACAGTGTAACTGTCATATATCGTGACCACAGTGTAACTGTCATATATCGTGACCACAGTGTAACTGTCATATATCGTGACCACAGTGTAACTGTCATATATCGTGACCACAGTGTAACTGTCATATATCGTGACCACAGTGTAACTGTCATATATCGTGACCACATTGTAACTGTCATATATCGTGACCACAGTGTAACTGTCATATATCGTGACCACAGTGTAACTGTCATATATCGTGACCACAGTGTAACTGTCATATATCGTGACCACAGTGTAACTGTCATATATCGTGACCACAGTGTAACTGTCATATATTGTTACCACAGTGTAACTGTCATATATCGTGACCACACTGTAACTGTCATATATCGTGACCACAGTGTAACTGTCATATATCGTGACCACACTGTAACTGTCATATATCGTGACCACAGTGTAACTGTCATATATCATTACCACAGTGTAACTGTCATATATCGTGACCACAGTGTAACTGTCATATATCGTGACCACAGTGTAACTGTCATATATCGTGACCACAGTGTAACTGTCATATATCGTGACCACAGTGTAACTGTCATATATCGTGACCACAGTGTAACTGTCATATATCGTGACCACAGTGTAACTGTCATATATCGTGACCACAGTGTAACTGTCATATATCGTGACCACACTGTAACTGTCATATATCGTGACCACAGTGTAACTGTCATATATCGTGACCACAGTGTAACTGTCATATATCGTGACCACACTGTAACTGTCATATATCGTGACCACAGTGTAACTGTCATATATCGTGACCACACTGTAACTGTCATATATCGTGACCACATTGTAACTGACATATATCATGACCACACTGTAACTGTCATATATCGTGACCACACTGTAACTGTCATATATCGTGACCACAGTGTAACTGTCATATATCGTGACCACAGTGTAACTGTCATATATCGTGACCCCACTGTAACTGTCATATATCGTGACCACATTGTAACTGTCATATATCGTGACCACACTGTAAATGTCATATATCGTGACCACAGTGTAACTGTCATATATCGTGACCACACTGTAACTGTCATATATCGTGACCACAGTGTAACTGTCATATATCGTGACCACACTGTAACTGTCATATATCATGACCACAGTGTAACTGTCATATATTGTGACCACACTGTAAATGTCATATATTGTGACCACAGTGTAACTGTCATATATTGTGACCACACTGTAACTGTCATATATCGTGACCACAGTGTAACTGTCATATATCGTGACCACACTGTAACTGTCATATATCGTGACCACAGTGTAACTGTCATATATCGTGACCACAGTGTAACTGTCATATATCGTGACCACAGTGTAACTGTCATATATCGTGACCACAGTGTAACTGTCATATATCGTGACCACACTGTAACTGTCATATATCGTGACCACAGTGTAACTGTCATATATCGTGACCACAGTGTAACTGTCATATATCGTGACCACAGTGTAACTGTCATATATCGTGACCACACTGTAACTGTCATATATCGTGACCACAGTGTAACTGTCATATATCGTGACCACAGTGTAACTGTCATATATCGTGACCACAGTGTAACTGTCATATATCGTGACCACAGTGTAACTGTCATATATTGTGACCACAGTGTAACTGTCATATATCGTGACCACACTGTAACTGTCATATATCGTGACCACAGTGTAACTGTCATATATCGTGACCACATTGTAACTGTCATATATTGTGACCACAGTGTAACTGTCATATATTGTGACCACACTGTAACTGTCATATATCGTGACCACAGTGTAACTGTCATATATCGTGACCACACTGTAACTGTCATATATCGTGACAACACTCTAACTGTCATATATCATTACCACAGTGTAACTGTCATATATCGTGACCACAGTGTAACTGTCATGTATTGTTACTTCAGTGTAACTGTCATATATTGTGACCACACTGTAACTGTCATATATCGTGACCACAGTGTAACTGTCATATATCTTGACCACACTGTAACTGTCATATATCGTGACCACAGTGTAACTGTCATATATCATGACCACAGTGTAACTGTCATATATCGTGACCACAGTGTAACTGTCATATATCGTGACCACAGTGTAACTGTCATATATCGTGACCACACTGTAACTGTCATATATCGTGACCACAGTGTAACTGTCATATATCGTGACCACACTGTAACTGTCATATATCGTGACCACAGTGTAACTGTCATATATCGTGACCACAGTGTAACTGTCATATATCGTGACCACAGTGTAACTGTCATATATCGTGACCACAGTGTAACTGTCATATATCGTGACCACAGTGTAACTGTCATATATCGTGACCACAGTGTAACTGTCATATATCGTGACCACAGTGTAACTGTCATATATCGTGACCACACTCTAACTGTCATATATCGTGACCATAGTGCAACTGTCATATATCGTGACCACAGTGTAACTGTCATATATCGTGACCACAGTGTAACTGTCATATATCGTGACCACAGTGTAACTGTCATATATCGTGACCACAGTGTAACTGTCATATATCGTGACCACACTGTAACTGTCATATATCGTGACCACAGTGTAACTGTCATATATCATGACCACAGTGTAACTGTCATATATCGTGACCACAGTGTAACTGTCATATATTGTTACCACAGTGTAACTGTCATATATCGTGACCACACTGTAACTGTCATATATCGTGACCACAGTGTAACTGTCATATATCGTGACCACACTGTAACTGTCATATATCGTGACCACAGTGTAACTGTCATATATCATTACCACAGTGTAACTGTCATATATCGTGACCACAGTGTAACTGTCATATATCGTGACCACAGTGTAACTGTCATATATCGTGACCACAGTGTAACTGTCATATATCGTGACCACAGTGTAACTGTCATATATCGTGACCACAGTAACTGTCATATATCGTGACCACAGTGTAACTGTCATATATCGTGACCACAGTGTAACTGTCATATATCGTGACCACAGTGTAACTGTCATATATCGTGACCACAGTGTAACTGTCATATATTGTTACCACAGTGTAACTGTCATATATCGTGACCACAGTGTAACTGTCATATATCGTGACCACAGTGTAACTGTCATATATAGTGACCACACTGTAACTGTCATATCGTGACCACAGTGTAACTGTCATATATCATTACCACAGTGTAACTGTCATATATCATGACCACAGTGTAACTGTCATATATCGTGACCACAGTGTAACTGTCATATCGTGACCACAGTGTAACTGTCATATATCGTGACTACAGTGTAACTGTCATATATTGTGACCATAGTGCAACTGTCATATATCGTGACCACAGTATAACTGTCATATATCGTGACCACAGTGTAACTGTCATATATCGTGACCACAGTGTAACTGTCATATATCGTGACCATACTGTAACTGTCATATATCGTGACCACAGTGTAACTGTCATATATCGTGACCAAACTGTAACTGTCATATATCGTGACCACACTGTAACTGTCATATATCGTGACCACAGTGTAACTGTCATATATCGTGACCACACTGTAACTGTCATATATCGTGACCACACTGTAACTGTCATATATCGTGACCACACTGTAACTGTCATATATCGTGACCACACTGTAACTGTCATATATCGTGACCACAGTGTAACTGTCATATATCGTGACCACACTGTAACTGTCATATATCGTGACCACAGTGTAACTGTCATATATCGTGACCACACTGTAACTGTCATATATCGTGACCACAGTGTAACTGTCATATATCGTGACCACACTGTAACTGTCATATATCGTGACCACAGTGTAACTGTCATATATCGTGACCACACTGTAACTGTCATATATCATGACCACAGTGTAACTGTCATATATTGTGACCACACTGTAAATGTCATATATTGTGACCACAGTGTAACTGTCATATATTGTGACCACATTGTAACTGTCATATATCGTGACCACAGTGTAACTGTCATATATCGTGACCACACTGTAACTGTCATATATTGTGACCACAGTGTAACTGTCATATATCGTGACCACAGTGTAACTGTCATATATCGTGACCACACTGTAACTGTCATATATCGTGACCACAGTGTAACTGTCATATATCATGACCACAGTGTAACTGTCATATATCGTGACCACAGTGTAACTGTCATATATTGTTACCACAGTGTAACTGTCATATATCGTGACCACACTGTAACTGTCATATATCGTGACCACAGTGTAACTGTCATATATCGTGACCACACTGTAACTGTCATATATCGTGACCACAGTGTAACTGTCATATATCATTACCACAGTGTAACTGTCATATATCGTGACCACAGTGTAACTGTCATATATCGTGACCACAGTGTAACTGTCATATATCGTGACCACAGTGTAACTGTCATATATCGTGACCACACTCTAACTGTCATATATCGTGACCATAGTGCAACTGTCATATATCGTGACCACAGTGTAACTGTCATATATCGTGACCACAGTGTAACTGTCATATATCGTGACCACAGTGTAACTGTCATATATTGTTACCACAGTGTAACTGTCATATATCGTGACCACAGTGTAACTGTCATATATCGTGACCACAGTGTAACTGTCATATATAGTGACCACACTGTAACTGTCATATCGTGACCACAGTGTAACTGTCATATATCATTACCACAGTGTAACTGTCATATATCATGACCACAGTGTAACTGTCATATATCGTAACCACAGTGTAACTGTCATATCGTGACCACAGTGTAACTGTCATATATCGTGACTACAGTGTAACTGTCATATATTGTGACCATAGTACAACTGTCATATATCGTGACCACAGTATAACTGTCATATATCGTGACCACAGTGTAACTGTCATATATCGTGACCACAGTGTAACTGTCATATATCGTGACCATACTGTAACTGTCATATATCGTGACCACAGTGTAACTGTCATATATCGTGACCACACTGTAACTGTCATATATCGTGACCACAGTGTAACTGTCATATATCGTGACCACACTGTAACTGTCATATATCGTGACCACAGTGTAACTGTCATATATCGTGACCACACTGTAACTGTCATATATCGTGACCACAGTGTAACTGTCATATATCGTGACCACACTGTAACTGTCACATATCGTGACCACAGTGTAACTGTCATATATCGTGACCACACTGTAACTGTCATATATCGTGACCACAGTGTAACTGTCATATATCGTGACCACACTGTAACTGTCATATATCGTGACCACAGTGTAACTGTCATATATCGTGACCACACTGTAACTGTCATATATCGTGACCACAGTGTAACTGTCATATATCGTGACCACACTGTAACTGTCATATATCGTGACCACAGTGTAACTGTCATATATCGTGACCACACTGTAACTGTCATATATCGTGACCACAGTGTAACTGTCATATATCGTGACCACAGTGTAACTGTCATATATCGTGACCACAGTGTAACTGTCATATATCGTGACCACACTGTAACTGTCATATATCGTGACCACAGTGTAACTGTCATATATCGTGACCACACTGTAACTGTCATATATCGTGACCACAGTGTAACTGTCATATATCGTGACCACACTGTAACTGTCATATATCGTGACCACAGTGTAACTGTCATATATCGTGACCACACTGTAACTGTCATATATCGTGACCACAGTGTAACTGTCATATATCGTGACCACACTGTAACTGTCATATATTGTGACCACAGTGTAACTGTCATATATCGTGACCACACTGTAACTGTCATATATCGTGACCACAGTGTAACTGTCATATATCGTGACCACACTGTAACTGTCATATATCGTGACCACAGTGTAACTGTCATATATCGTGACCACACTGTAACTGTCATATATCGTGACCACAGTGTAACTGTCATATATCGTGACCACACTGTAACTGTCATATATCGTGACCATAGTGTAACTGTCATATATCGTGACCACAGTGTAACTGTCATATATCGTGACCACAGTGTAACTGTCATATATCGTGACCACAGTGTAACTGTCATATATTGTTACCACAGTGTAACTGTCATATATCGTGACCACAGTGTAACTGTCATATATCGTGACCACAGTGTAACTGTCATATATCGTGACCACAGTGTAACTGTCATATCGTGACCACAGTGTAACTGTCATATATCGTTACCACAGTGTAACTGTCATATATCGTGACCACAGTGTAACTGTCATATATCGTGACCACAGTGTAACTGTCATATATCGTGACCACACTGTAACTGTCATATATCGTGACCACAGTGTAACTGTCATATATCGTGACCACACTGTAACTGTCATATATCGTGACCACAGTGTAACTGTCATATATCGTGACCACACTGTAACTGTCATATATCGTGACCACAGTGTAACTGTCATATATCGTGACCACACTGTAACTGTCATATATCGTGACCACAGTGTAACTGTCATATATCGTGACCACATTGTAACTGTCATATATTGTGACCACATTGTAACTGTCATATATCGTGACCACAGTGTAACTGTCATATATCGTGACCACAGTGTAACTGTCATATATCGTGACCACAGTGTAACTGTCATATATCGTGACCACATTGTAACTGTCATATATCGTGACCACACTGTAACTGTCATATATCGTGACCACATTGTAACTGTCATATATCGTGACCACACTGTAACTGTCATATATCGTGACCACATTGTAACTGTCATATATCGTGACCACAGTGTAACTGTCATATATCGTGACCACACTGTAACTGTCATATATCGTGACCACAGTGTAACTGTCATATATCGTGACCACAGTGTAACTGTCATATATCGTGACCCCAGTGTAACTGTCATATATCGTGACCACATTGTAACTGTCATATATCGTGACCACACTGTAACTGTCATATATCGTGACCACAGTGTAACTGTCATATATCGTGACCACACTGTAACTGTCATATATCGTGACCACAGTGTAACTGTCATATATCGTGACCACACTGTAACTGTCATATATCGTGACCACAGTGTAACTGTCATATATCGTGACCACACTGTAACTGTCATATATTGTGACCACAGTGTAACTGTCATATATCGTGACCACATTGTAACTGTCATATATCGTGACCACAGTGTAACTGTCATATATCGTGACCACACTGTAACTGTCATATATTGTGACCACAGTGTAACTGTCATATATCGTGACCACACTGTTACTGTCATATATCGTGACCACAGTGTAACTGTCATATATCGTGACCACACTGTAACTGTCATATATCGTGACCACAGTGTAATTGTCATATATCGTTACCACAGTGTAATTGTCATATATCGTGACCACAGTGTAACTGTCATGTATTGTTACTTCAGTGTAACTGTCATATATTGTGACCACACTGTAACTGTCATATATCGTGACCACAGTGTAACTGTCATATATCTTGACCACACTGTAACTGTCATATATCGTGACCACAGTGTAACTGTCATATATCGTGACCACAGTGTAACTGTCATATATCGTGACCACAGTGTAACTGTCATATATTGTTACCACAGTGTAACTGTCATATATCGTGACCACAGTGTAACTGTCATATATCGTGACCACAGTGTAACTGTCATATATCGTGACCACAGTGTAACTGTCATATCGTGACCACAGTGTAACTGTCATATATCATTACCACAGTGTAACTGTCATATATCGTGACCACAGTGTAACTGTCATATATCGTGACCACAGTGTAACTGTCATATATCGTGACCACACTGTAACTGTCATATATCGTGACCATAGTGTAACTGTCATATATCGTGACCACAGTGTAACTGTCATATATCGTGACCACAGTGTAACTGTCATATATCGTGACCACACTGTTACTGTCATATATCGTGACCACACTGTAACTGTCATATATCGTGACCACAGTGTAACTGTCATATATCGTGACCACACTGTAACTGTCATATATCGTGACCACAGTGTAACTGTCATATATCGTGACCACAGTGTAATTGTCATATATCGTGACCACAGTGTAACTGTCATATATTGTGACCACAGTGTAACTGTCATATATTGTGACCACAGTGTAACTGTCATATATCGTGACCACAGTGTAACTGTCATATATCGTGACCACAGTGTAACTGTCATATATTGTGACCACAGTGTAACTGTCATATATCGTGACCACAGTGTAACTGTCATATATCGTGACCACAGTGTAACTGTCATATATCGTGACCACAGTGTAACTGTCATATATCGTGACCACAGTGTAACTGTCATATATCGTGACCACAGTGTAACTGTCATATATCGTGACCACAGTGTAACTGTCATATATCGTGACCACACTCTAACTGTCATATATCGTGACCATAGTGCAACTGTCATATATCGTGACCACAGTGTAACTGTCATATATCGTGACCACAGTGTAACTGTCATATATCGTGACCACACTGTAACTGTCATATATCGTGACCACAATGTAACTGTCATATATCGTGACCACAGTGTAACTGTCATATATCGTGACCACACTGTAACTGTCATATATCGTGACCACAGTGTAACTGTCATATATCGTGACCACACTGTAACTGTCATATATCGTGACCACAGTGTAACTGTCATATATCGTGACCACACTGTAACTGTCATATATTGTGACCACAGTGTAACTGTCATATATCGTGACCACACTGTAACTGTCATATATCGTGACCACACTGTAACTGTCATATATCATGACCACAGTGTAACTGAAATATATCGTGACCACAGTGTAACTGTCATGTATTGTTACCACAGTGTAACTGTCATATATCGTGACCACAGTGTAACTGTCATATATCGTGACTACAGTGTAACTGTCATATATCGTGACCACAGTGTAACTGTCATATATCGTGACCACAGTGTAACTGTCATATATTGTTACCACAGTGTAACTGTCATATATCGTGACCACACTGTAACTGTCATATATCGTGACCACAGTGTAACTGTCATATATCGTGACCACACTGTAACTGTCATATATCATTACCACAGTGTAACTGAAATATATCGTGACCACAGTGTAACTGTCATGTATTGTTACCACAGTGTAACTGTCATATATCGTGACCACAGTGTAACTGTCATATATCGTGACTACAGTGTAACTGTCATATATCGTGACCACAGTGTAACTGTCATATATCGTGACCACAGTGTAACTGTCATATATTGTTACCACAGTGTAACTGTCATATATCGTGACCACACTGTAACTGTCATATATCGTGACCACAGTGTAACTGTCATATATCGTGACCACACTGTAACTGTCATATATCGTGACCACAGTGTAACTGTCATATATCGTGACCACACTGTAACTGTCATATATCGTGACCACAGTGTAACTGTCATATATCGTGACCACACTGTAACTGTCATATATCGTGACCACAGTGTAACTGTCATATATCGTGACCACACTGTAACTGTCATATATTGTGACCACAGTGTAACTGTCATATATCGTGACCACACTGTAACTGTCATATATCGTGACCACACTGTAACTGTCATATATCATGACCACAGTGTAACTGAAATATATCGTGACCACAGTGTAACTGTCATGTATTGTTACCACAGTGTAACTGTCATATATCGTGACCACAGTGTAACTGTCATATATCGTGACTACAGTGTAACTGTCATATATCGTGACCACAGTGTAACTGTCATATATCGTGACCACAGTGTAACTGTCATATATCGTGACCACAGTGTAACTGTCATATATCGTGACCACAGTGTAACTGTCATATATCGTGACCACAGTGTAACTGTCATATATCGTGACCACAGTGTAACTGTCATATATCGTGACCACACTGTAACTGTCATATATCGTGACCACAGTGTAACTGTCATATATCGTGACCACAGTGTAACTGTCATATATCGTGACCACACTGTAACTGTCATATATCGTGACCACAGTGTAACTGTCATATATCGTGACCACACTGTAACTGTCATATATCGTGACCACAGTGTAACTGTCATATATCGTGACCACACTGTAACTGTCATATATTGTGACCACAGTGTAACTGTCATATATCGTGACCACACTGTAACTGTCATATATCGTGACCACACTGTAACTGTCATATATCATGACCACAGTGTAACTGAAATATATCGTGACCACAGTGTAACTGTCATGTATTGTTACCACAGTGTAACTGTCATATATCGTGACCACAGTGTAACTGTCATATATCGTGACCACAGTGTAACTGTCATATATCGTGACCACAGTGTAACTGTCATATATCGTGACCACAGTGTAACTGTCATATATTGTGACCACAGTGTAACTGTCATATATCGTGACCACACTGTAACTGTCATATATCGTGACCACAGTGTAACTGTCATATATCGTGACCACACTGTAACTGTCATATATCGTGACCACAGTGTAACTGTCATATATCGTGACCACAGTGTAACTGTCATATATCGTGACCACAGTGTAACTGTCATATATCGTGACCACAGTGTAACTGTCATATATCGTGACCACAGTGTAACTGTCATATATCGTGACCACAGTGTAACTGTCATATATCGTGACCACAGTGTAACTGTCATATATCGTGACCACACTGTAACTGTCATATATCGTGACCATAGTGCAACTGTCATATATCGTGACCACAGTATAACTGTCATATATCGTGACCACAGTGTAACTGTCATATATCGTGACCACACTGTAACTGTCATATATCGTGACCACAGTGTAACTGTCATATATCGTGACCACACTGTAACTGTCATATATCGTGACCACAGTGTAACTGTCATATATCGTGACCACAGTGTAACTGTCATATATCGTGACCACAGTGTAACTGTCATATATCGTGACCACACTGTAACAGTCATATATCGTGACCACACTGTAACTGTCATATATCATTGACCACAGTGTAACTGTCATATATCCTGACCACACTGTAACTGTCATATATCGTGACCACAGTTTAACTGTCATATATCGTGACCACACTGTAACTGTCATATATCGTGACCACAGTGTAACTGTCATATATCGTGACCACACTGTAACTGTCATATATCGTGACCACAGTGTAACTGTCATATATCATTACCACAGTGTAACTGTCATATATCGTGACCACAGTGTAACTGTCATATATCGTGACCACAGTGTAACTGTCATATATCGTGACCACTGTAACTGTCATATATCGTGACCACAGTGTAACTGTCATATATCGTGACCACAGTGTAACTGTCATATATCGTGACCACAGTGTAACTGTCATATATCGTGACCACAGTGTAACTGTCATATATCGTGACCACAGTGTAACTGTCATATATCGTGACCACAGTGTAACTGTCATATATTGTTACCACAGTGTAACTGTCATATATCGTGACCACAGTGTAACTGTCATATATCGTGACCACAGTGTAACTGTCATATATCGTGACCACAGTGTAACTGTCATATATCGTGACCACACTGTAACTGTCATATATCGTGACCACAGTGTAACTGTCATATATCGTGACCACAGTGTAACTGTCATATATCGTGACCACAGTGTAACTGTCATATATCGTGACCACAGTGTAACTGTCATATATCGTGACCACAGTGTAACTGTCATATATCGTGACCACAGTGTAACTGTCATATATCGTGACCACAGTGTAACTGTCATATATCGTGACCACAGTGTAACTGTCATATATCGTGACCACACTGTAACTGTCATATATCGTGACCATAGTGCAACTGTCATATATCGTGACCACACTGTAACTGTCATATATCGTGACCACAGTGTAACTGTCATATATCGTGACCACAGTGTAACTGTCATATATCGTGACCACAGTGTAACTGTCATATATCGTGACCACACTGTAACAGTCATATATCGTGACCACACTGTAACTGTCATATATCATTGACCACAGTGTAACTGTCATATATCCTGACCACACTGTAACTGTCATATATCGTGACCACAGTTTAACTGTCATATATCGTGACCACACTGTAACTGTCATATATTGTGACCACAGTGTAACTGTCATATATCGTGACCACACTGTAACTGTCATATATCGTGACCACAGTGTAACTGTCATATATCATTACCACAGTGTAACTGTCATATATCGTGACCACAGTGTAACTGTCATATATCGTGACCACAGTGTAACTGTCATATATCGTGACCACAGTGTAACTGTCATATATCGTGACCACAGTGTAACTGTCATATATCGTGACCACAGTGTAACTGTCATATATCGTGACCACAGTGTAACTGTCATATATCGTGACCACAGTGTAACTGTCATATATCGTGACCACACTGTAACTGTCATATATCGTGACCACACTGTAACTCATATTTACCACAGTGTAA
>JBBPBX010057167.1:8168-22526 GCA_038048925.1 Garcialebias charrua | reverse complement strand
ACACGGAGAATATAAACCTTTCCGTTCGTTGTGCATCACTCAAAATAACTTTTTTTTCCCCAAACTGAAGCCAAATCGCTAAAATGTAGTTTTAATTGGCTAAATTCGACGGATGCGTTTATATTTTTGTCCATTCAATGTACGGTTTGAGCAGAGTTCAGTATCGGACGTGACGTCAGATCGGTTCTGCTGACACGTGACCGGAAAATCCGGATTTACGGTCTAAAAAAACGGCGCTAAATTTAAAATATTTTGAGAGGAAATTTCATTCATTGAACATTATTTTAGCAAAAACGGTCAGAGGTCTATCTTAATATTTATATATGTTGTGCCATTTTTTGAAAAGTTAAAAGAACATGTCAGTGGAGCTTTAAGTTAGCCAAATGTGCAGAAAGGGTATAAAAATATGTTTTGCCTACCTTTTTAATATTTCCGGCGCCGTTTGACTGTGGAGCGATGTTCATCCAACAACTCCCTCCTGTCTGCTGTAACTACTACCAGACTCCTCGTCGGGGTCACCATTTTGTTACGATTAGTTCTAATCTGGAGCAGTGAGACGAGGAGAGGTTGACTTCCATTTTAGAAGGTTTATTTTACCCTCATGCAAAGTACAGCATCACGAACCCTGGGCCATTGTTACCCTATCATGCGGTAATACATAATGGCGCAGACTGCACAGAGAACAAAGCTTTTCAGAGCTTGGCCACACCTCTCGTCTTCACCATGGAAAGGGAAAACCCTACTCTATCATGTGACCCAGCTCTCAGCCAATAATATCTTGCCATTTTGTGTTCTATAGGAAGTGGTGAGTGAATGTTGGGATTTGTAGGCATGATGACTAAAACTACAATTCTACCGGAAACGGAACCAGATCGTGTTTAAACAAAAGATAAGCAAACCTGATGCATATATCTAGACATTTTCATGAAGTTAATACATTATCTGACAAAATTATATTTCAATTTTCAGTAACTTAAATCGTGTCCTGATAGGACAAGGTGTGAAAGACAACCCTTACCAAAAAGTAGTATATGCAAGTATACTTAAAATACACTAATTTTAAACTAAAAAAATAAGAGTATACTTTCAGTATACTTTTTAGGTACTTATCAAAAGTATACTTAGCCAAGTTTATTTTACACAATACTTGACTTATACTAAAAATAAACTAAAAGTCTAAGTATACTTAATCTATACTTCTGTTTAAACTTTTGGCCAAGATATTTTACACAAAGTATTTTCACACTGGTTTATTTTTAGTACTTCTGTTTTAAACGTTTTGTCAGTTTTTTGAAACAGCTCGAGCTGTTTTTTTATATTGTTGTATATATATATATATATATATATATATATATATATATATATATATATATATATATATAATATATATTATTATTATTATTGAGCATGCATCAGGGTATTATTATTATCATCATTATTATTATTATCATTATTCAATTTTATTCTGCGTTACTCCAGGCGTGTTTGCTTTCTACCATTTTTCTGTTTGTGGTCTCATGCGTTATTGGGGGTAGAACGTGATCATGTACGTCCCAACCAATCAACGCCACTCTTGCTTGTCAGGTTGCATGTGAACTTTGTCCTAACCAATCAACGCCACTCTTGTTTATCGGGTGAAGTAGCATGTGATCATATCCAACCAATCAACGCCTCTTGCTTCGCGCGCTTCTTTCAAATGTAGCCATTTCCTTTCAACTGTTGGACAAGAAGCTGTTGTTGTGTCGGACTCAGCGCTCGTAAAACTTGCTTTTTATTAGACGTCGACTGGTCTGACTCTGGACGACGACTGGACATTCAGTTGGAAGTTGAAGGTAATCGGTTCGGTTTTGTTTATTTGCTAGCTTTTTTAGCTCTGTTCAGTTGAATGAACAAAACCTGCTGTTGCTAAAAGCTAAGCTAACAACGAGCTAAAACGGGTGTGTCGTGTGTATGCTGCTGAGGCAGATAATTTGAGGCAAGTAAAACACTGCAGGTTAGGTTATTCTAGCGTTTAAATAAGCCATATATGCTACGTTTTTTTTTTTTTTTGGCTTAGTTCCTGGATGGTTTTTCAAAGAGACAGGCCCCGCATCCTCACGCTGTTTGCGTCGCGTCTGTTAACACACATGCGCTCACTAGCCAGCAGAACAATAACCGCAGCCAGGCTGAAATACTAATTTACTTTAAATACGTATTTCAGCAACATACTGTTTTTGTAGCTGCTTAAACAAGAGGCTGAAGGAAGATATATCTCATTCACGAGGTCTTGAGAGTCAATTACTTTCTGAGAGTTTCATTAAAGATTTACTGGAACATGAGATATTTTGCTAACAGACACACAGGCAGGCTAATATGAGTGCCAGACTTTGGTGGTGGTGGTGCTAAACAGTTCACAGTAACACAGCAGAGGTGTTTGTCCCTTGTTGATGTGAATCTTTAGGTTTGAATGCTCTTTATTTGTCTCTAAGTTGATGGAAGCATCAAAGTGATGCATGTAGAACAGAAACTAAAGGTTCTCACATGTTCTCTTTGATTCAGACTCTGCAGGTTGTCAGAGATCAGCTGTGCCTCTCTGCTCTCAGCTCTTCAATCCAACCCCATCTGACACAACTGGATCAGACTCAGAACCTAGCCTTGAGAACTGCGGTAAAGTGAGCCTCCACTCGTCCTTGAGAGGTAATTTCTAAGTAGTTTGAGTAAAGCAATTAAGACACTGATTTTTTGTTAACAGAGTTCACTTTGCTCTCAGCATTAAACGTGACGCTTGAACATGGTTTGGTTTCATGTTGCTCCACTTCATTCACCCAGAGAGATGTTTGAAGGAGCACACACCTTTTATTAATTAAAGCTGCACAGGTGCAGTAAATTAAAAGTCACATGATGCATCTGAGCATCCAATACAAAACAAGCCTATAAAGAAAAACAAATTCAAACAAAATGAGAGCAATACAAAAACATTCATAATGTCAACACCCCCACTTGCTCACATTTTGGGTAACTCCCTCAGGCTCTTAATGTTTCAAACCTAAATAAATTCTTCATACACCAAACATAAACATTTCATACTTTTTCAACTTCATCTTGGTTGCTGGTTTGGTTAGTACGTCTGCAACCATATCGTTAGTTGGACAGTACTCCAGAAAAACTTTTCCTTCATTTACAGCTGATCTGATAAAATGATATTTAATATCAACATGCTTACACCTTTGCCTGTGTACAGGATTTTTGGCTAAGGCTATAGTACCCTGATTGTCCTCATAGATCTTAGCTAAATAATCCAGTCCATCTATGTCTTAAGTATAAGCATTCTTGTACAGTAGCAGCTAGTGTCATGTACTCTGCCTCACATGTAGATAGTGCTACAGTGGACTGTCTTTTGGTTTTCCATGAGACTAATGTAGTACTTCGTCCACGCAGTGCGTCTCGGCCTGGAAACTTTCATCAAACCTTCTGAACTTCCTAATGTCGGTGATGATGTGTGACGTTGCACCTGCGTCCACCATCAGACCTCTCCTCTTGATGTCATCCATTCGCGTGTCTGCGTCGCTCACCTGGAAAGCATACTCTCTGTTGCCATCTGTCTCTTCGGCCACTTTGCGTGCGTTGTCCCGGTGCTTTCTACGCCTGCAGGTTTCATTGCTGTGAGTGTTGTTCCTACAGTGACTGCACCACTGCTTCCGTTGGCAGGTTCTGCTTATGTGGCCTTTCATCCCACATTTAAAACACACGATCTCAGAACTTCCAGCCTCAGGATCATTTGTGCTTCTAGGTGAGAATTTTCTGCCAGAATGCACTTTAGCTTTCATCACATTGTCCTCAGATACACTCGCACGCATATTTTCAATGTCTTCAAAACTTCTCAGTTTTGTCTTAAACTCTGCGAAGGTCATTTTATCACCATCTTCACTTTGAGTGATATAAATAGCAAATGGTTTAAATGTCTCTGGAAGACCCTTCAGGGCCATGGCTATCAGAAGTCCGTCACTCAAATCCTCACCTGCACTTCTTAAAGCGGTGATTGCAGTCTCAGCTCTGATGATGTACTCCGTTACCGACTCACTGGGTGATTTCTGCAGTGAAGTCAGCTCAGTATACAGGTTGATCACTCTGGGTTTCCCTTTTCCGGCGTAATGTTCACGCAGGATTCCAAGCGCCGCACGCCCATCATCTGCTGCGTCATGCATGATAAGTGACAAACTCTTGTCATCCAAAAACTGAATGAGTTCTGCATACGCTTCAGCATTTTTCTTTGCGTCATCTTCTTCTTCTCCATCAGTAGGTCCTGTCAAGATTGTATCTTTAAGCCCTTGTAATCGGAGATGTCCTAGAAACTTAGTTTCCCATAATTTGTAGTTTTTCTCATCTCCATCAAAAAGAAGTCTTGACCATCGGCTGGCTGCCATTTCCTTTTCTCTTCTGTTCATTTTTCCAAACTGTTCAAACACTCTGGGCCCATAACCTGTTGACAGAGTTCACTTTGCTCTCAGCATTAAACGTGACGCTTGAACATGGTTTGGTTTCATGTTGCTCCACTTCATTCACCCAGAGAGATGTTTGAAGGAGCACACACCTTTTATTAATTAAAGCTGCACAGGTGCAGTAAATTAAAAGTCACATGATGCATCTGAGCATCCAATACAAAACAAGCCTATAAAGAAAAACAAATTCAAACAAAATGAGAGCAATACAAAAACATTCATAATGTCAACATTTTTAAAACCAGATGTGGAAATGGAGAATGCCTTGTTTGAATGTTGTATTGATTCTATAAATGACTAATGTAAATTTTGAATGGTCTCAAAACACTACTGTACTGTATAGTGATACACAATTTTTGTTCATTTGCCCCTTGTTTTTTCTTTTTCTTTTACAGAGCTTCCAGCAGTTGTGAAAAAAGTCTAAAGATGTGGCGATCGGATCTCAGCGTTGCTTCCATCCACTCAACACCAGCTGTACACTTGTTGCTCCACCCATCTCTGTTCAAGTGTTGTCTGACCCTGATGACATGGTAATTAACTGAATGCATGGATACTATATGTTATTGATCCATTTGGGAATCATTACAATACAACTTCTTTCTACATCTTTTGATTGCACATAAATGATAGATGAGAAGTGATATGATACCCCTTGATGGTATGCAATAAAGCTATAGAAAATATGCTTAGGCATATTCATTGCAAAGATGAATATATACTATAGATTTCCAAATACTGTACTGTAAATAAATGTTTAATCATTATTTGGTTAACAAGATCCATGTGTTTTGCACGTGCCTGTTGTGCCAGATGTAGAAGTCCCAAGGCGAAAGGTGAAGTCTCTACGGACTACCAGCTCAGCCTTGCTGGTGCTCATCTACGGGAGAGAGTTATTGGCCAATTGAAGTTTGACTGGGAGGCAATCGGGGGCTCATAAAGATGTGGAGTCAAAGCCACCTTTGGACAACACAAAGCTTGATACTTGGTGAGTGTATAATGTAGGACAAAACTCATTCTAAAATACATTCCTAATGTTTTTTCTCGTTTTATGAACAAATTACTGTAATGTTCCATGCTCCTCACGGTTTATGATGCAGATTCTGATACAATCACCTAAAAATGCCATTCACTGATACCATATGGATTAGATTGGATTTGGTTATGTGCTCTATAATAATAAAAAAAAGTTTACATCCATCCATCCATTTTCGTCCGCTTATCCGGGGTCGGGTCGCGGGGGTAGCAACCTAAGTAGGGAGGCCCAGACTTCCCTCTCCCCAGCCACTTGGAGCAGCTCCTCTGGGGGAATCCCAAGGCGTTCCCAGGCCAGCCGAGAAACATAGTCCCTCCAGCGTGTCCTGGGTCTTCCTCTGGGTCTCCTCCCGGTGGGACATGCCCGGAACACCTCACCAGGGAGGCGTCCAGGAGGCATCCTAACCAGATGCCCGAGCCACCTCAACTGGCTCCTCTCGATGTGGAGAAGCAGCGGCTCTACTCCGAGTCCCTCCCGGATGACTGAGCTTCTCACCCTATCTCTAAGGGAGAGTCCAGACACCCTGCGGAGAAAACTCATTTCAGCCGCTTGTATCCGAGATCTCGTTCTTTCGGTCACAACCCAAAGCTCATGACCATAGATGAGGGTGGGAACGTAGATCGATCTGTAAATTGAGAGCTTTGCCTTTTGACTCAGCTCTCTCTTCACCACGACAGACCGGTACAGCGCCCGCTTCACTGCGGACGCTGCACCTATCCGCCTATCGATCTCACGCTCCAGTTTTCCCTCATTCGTGAACAAGACCCCGAGATACTTAAACTCCTCCACTTGGGGCAGGACCTCCGACCCGGAGAGGGCATGCTACCCTTTTCCGGCTCAAGACCATGGCCTCGGAAAAGTTTACAATCAAAGTTAAATGCAGGTTATGGGTATTATTCGTAGTTGTTAAATCAAAAATATCTGAGAGCATAACTTTTTTTTTTTAAAGGGAACCACAATTACTTTTAACATTAGACTTTAATTAATAAACTTTTATTTTAACTGTAAAACAATGACTGTAAAAATACTGTAGGGTGTTTAGTTTTGTAAATTTTTAAAGTATATTTTAACATGTGTATATTTTAACACATGAAAATATATTTTAAAAATGTACAAAACTAAACCACCCTACAGTATTTTTACAGTTAAAATAAAAGTTTATCAAATAAAGTCAAATGTTTAAAAGTAATTGTGGTTCCCTTTAATAATAAGTTATTGTTTATCACTCGTGAAACCTAGAGACATATTTTAAGGATATGTTTGATGTGAGAGTAATTACACTGATGATAGAATAACATAACATTGGAGTAATTTCTGTTTTTTTGGTGTGTTTTTTTTTTTTCAGTCTACACCAAGCCAAAGTTCCCTGACACCACCATGCAAGATGTGCGAAGAGTCATAAGAAGAAGAAAAAAAGCAACATAAACAACTACCGGTGAACTTTTTTTTTTTCTTATCCCCCCCAAAGATGTGAAGATGCCTTCTGAAAAGGAAAGACTTCAGTTTCCAGTTGGAGACACTATTTTTGCTTTGTTTAAGCAAATGCACACATTTTTACATTGTGTTCTGGACTTTATGTTTACACCTTGAAATGCAAATGTGCACCTTTTCCTTTTCAATTTTTAAAACTGGGAAGGGATTCATTTTAATTGCTGCTGTTTTGTAAACTGTTTTTGAGCTGCACCTTAATTTTATATAAAAATATTGAAGTTCTCAAGACCTTGTTTTATGACTTTGTAAACACATCTTTCAGAATACTTTAAAAAATATTTTTTAGCATATACTGTAAATAGTATTGTGCAAGTATTGTTAAGCAAACTTACAAGTGTAACATAACAATTACAATGACAACATGGTATTTAGGGCTGGGCGATATGGAAAAAATCATATATCACGATATGGACTTTTTTATATCACGATAACGATATATATCACGATATATACAACACGATGTGTGTGTGTGTGTGTGTGTGTGTGTGTACAGGAAAAATTTGGACCAAAGTTTTTTTATTTTATTATTTTACTACAGATAGTTACAATTATAAGAATGTGAACAAAAAGAACAAGGAAATTTGGACCAAAGTAGAAACTAGATCTACCTAAGATCTACCTTAATTCAAGGAGTACGATTATGGAATGACTTAATGCCAAATGCCAAATGTTAAGGAAGCCAAATTCCTTGTATTTAAAGAGCGACTAAACCCAAATTTCCCCAAATCTCCCCTTCCCATAGGCTCACCACCTGTGGGAGAGGCCAAAGGGGTCGGGTGCATTGTGGAATGGGTGGTGGCCAAGGGCGGGGACCCTGGCGGTCTGATCCTCGGCTACAGAAGCTGGCCATTGGGACATGGAATGTCACCTCTCTGGTGGGGAAGGAGCCTGAGCTAGTGTGTGAGGTTGAGAGGTTCCGGCTAGAAATAGTCGGACTCACCTCAACGCATGGCTCTGGCTCTGGAACCAGTTTCCTTGAGAGGGGTTGGACACTCTTCCACTCTGGAGTTGCCCCTGGTGAGAGGCGCCGAGCAGGAGTGGGCATACTTGTTGCCCCCCATCTCGGTGCCTGTACGTTGGGGTTCACCCCGGTGAACGAGAGGGTAGCCTCCCTTCGCCTACGTGTGGGGGGACGGGCTCTGACTGTTGTTTGTGCCTATGCGCCGAACGGCAGCGCAGATTACCCACCCTTTTTGGAGTCCTTGGAGGGGGTATTGGAGGGTGCGCCTCCTGGGGACTCCCTTGTTCTGCTGGGGGACTTCAACGCTCACGTGGGCAATGACAGTGAGACCTGGAGGGGTGTGGTTGGGAGGAACGGCCCCCCTGATCTGAACCCGAGTGGTGTTCTGTTGTTGGACTTCTGTGCTCGTCATGGATTGTCCATAACGAACACCATGTTCAGGCATAAGGGTGTCCATATGTGCTCTTGGCACCAGGACACCCTAGGTCGTAGTTCAATGATCGACTTTGTTGTCGTCTCATCTGATCTGCGGCCGCATGTCCTGGACACTCGGGTGAAGAGAGGGGCGGAGCTGTCAACTGACCACTACCTGGTGGTGAGTTGGCTCCGATGGTGGGGGAGGATGCCGGTCAGACCTGGCAGACCCAAACGTATTGTGAGGGTCTGCTGGGAACGTCTGGCAGAGTCTCCCGTAAGACGGAGCTTTAACTCCCACCTCCGGGAGAGCTTTGAACACGTTCCGAGGGAGGCGGGGGACATTGAGCCCGAGTGGGCCATGTTTCGCGGGAGTTGGTTAGCGATAGTAGCCTAGCATAGAAACATAGCATTAGCATTGTGAGCATCGACATTTACTTCAGATTAGCAGTATATTTATTATTAGCTTCGTCTTGTGATTTAGGTAGTTTATATTATTTAGTTGTACCGTTTATTATAGTATTTAGATTTAGTGTCAGTTAAAAGTATTAGAATAGGTTAGCCTTAGTATTTAGCTTTAGCCGTAGGATAGTTCAGTGTGATAGGATGGGACCTACTCGTAGATGTGTCGTAGAGGGGTGTAGGAGTGTGAGTGGAATACATCTGTTTCCAGAGAATTTGGCGATTAGGCGCCAGTGGTTTCTTGCTGTGGAAGTAGCAGACGGCACACTCCCGCCCAGAATCGGAGTTTGCAACCGCCATTTCGCTCCTGATAGCTTCGCTAACAAGTGGGAGTATGACATGGGCTTTATAAAGATGCTAAAATTGAAGAGCGACGCTGTTCCCACAGTAGCTCTTCGTACTCATGTCCACCCACCCATACACCATCAGGATCCAATCCGTTTAGAGGTGAGTACTATTTTGCACGTATTTATTCAATAATGTATCATGTGTGTGTATGTGTGTAGGACACGTTTGTTGTTTTGTTTTGTGCGGGTGCTGCTGCGTTGCTTTGTCGAAATGATTATTATGTGCTTATATGGACCATACTTAGCTTTTATAGATAACAGCAGCTGTTTTTTTTAGATTATATGAACTTTGAACAGATATTCAGTGACACTGTACATAGTATTCCATTGCAGTTGGACAGATAGTTTAATCAAACCTTGTTAATATCACGTTTGAACATCATCATAAATACTGGAGAGAATAAATTGAAATTGAGATAATGTTTATTTTTCTTGTTTACAGCCCAAACAAACACGAGAAATGGGATGTCAGACTGAACCTGTAATCAGCAAATCTGTCGTTGTTCAGGCCAACCTGAAGCCTTCTAGAAGAAGCAAAGGTGAAATATTATTAAATTTTTTTATATTACAAACTTTCCTGTACTACACGTCTTTATAGCCCAATTATTCTTAATAATTTGGTTAAAAAGTCCCAGTCTAATACAGCTAATTTCAAATAAACATGAATTTTCTACAATTAAAGTATTCACGTAGGACCAACATTCATAAACACTGCAGTAATGGACCAAATTACTACACAATTTTATTTCCTTGGGTTGTATGAAATATTTTGTTATTTCTGCGTTTGTTTACCATAATTTGAAATTATACTGTAGCTGACTCATGTCTTATTACTTCAAAATTTACAATTCTATGTATTTTTTATTTCTTGACAATTGTTTATGATAGCTAAACATAACTTATAAATGTAGGACCCAGCTGAAACGCTATAAGAAACAAAAACATATTTTGTATGTTATAAATTTATTTTGATGTACATGTATAGCCTTGACCTTGGAGTTAACGTTGTGTACCATCACAAACTGTTAAGTATCGGTACATGTTTTAATGAAAATGTCTGGATACAGTATGCTTCAATTTTTGAACCTCATCTTTCAATATTTTTTATGTTAATTTTTTTTTAATTACATGAGAATTTTACAATGAATGTGTAAGTAGAGACATAATTTTAAAGCTATTTATTTTTTTAATAGCCACACAAACACGACCAACAGGCAGGAGTGTGTCATGTGATACTGGGTCCTTCACGGAGATGCCATTACAAGAATTTCCACGTGCAAGTTCAACACCGGTGAAAAGAAAGAGAATCGAGGTGTCGGCCGATGATTCGTCTTACCATCTTGATGGAAGTGAGATTACTGTACACCGTTCAATGTAAGTAAAACAATAACTTACATAATTTATGAATAGTTTAGCTGTATTTTTTAATTTTTTTTTTTTTTGTCTTTATTGCTACATAGTTCCATCAATGAAGTCCCCCTCCCGGCCCACAAAGCAAAAAAATACATTGTTTTCGAAGAACAGCTGCTTGAGCTTTTCTGGAGGTGTCCTGTCTGTACACACAGCTGTGTAGTTGAAAAAACTACAGTTGGAACACTTGTAAAAGTGAAACAAGAGTGCAGTAGATGTGAACACACCAATGAGTGGTCCAGTCAGCCATTGGTTAACAACATACCAGCAGGCAACCTTCAGCTCTGTGCAGCTGTACTTTTCACAGGGTCCTCGTTTCGACAAATCAATAAGGTGAGAAAACAGTAATGTGTCTCAATTATGTTTGTTTGTAAGGTGATAAAAACTTTGTTGTTCTTTTAGGTCCATGATGCGTTCAACATCCAGGGAATATCTGAGACGTGCTTCCACAAACATCAAAAAAACCTCCTCATCCCCACAGTCTTTTGGCAGTGGAAGCTGGAGCAGGATAACTACATCAACGAGGCCAGGGTTCGTGGGTCTTTGACAATTGGTGGTGACATGAGAGCTGATTCACCAGGTATTTTCAGGTTTTTTTTCTTACTGGTACTCCTATTAACATTTTACACTTTGTTAATAGAGGATATCATGTAAAAAACCTAATCATTGAATCAAATACTTCCAGGGCACTGTGCAAAATATGGAAGTTACACCATGATGGATCTTGCTGCTAATTGCATAATAGACATCCAACTTGTTCAAGTAAGAAAAACATCTACAGTGTATCACTTCATATTTAGTATACATTTAAATTATTATTATTTTTTTAACAGAGCAATGAAGTTGGAAACAGTGTGCGAATGGAGAAGGAGGGATTTAAAAGAAGTCTGTCAGTCCTGGAGCAAAGAGGTCTGAAAGTGGAGTGTATTGTCACTGACAGACATACCGGGGTCCAGAAGTATTTGAGAGAGGAAAAAAAGGACATCAAACACTTCTTTGATCCATGGCATATGGGGAAAGGCAAGTACAAGTATTTTAGGACAGTGATGTGTGATTATATCAGAGTCAGAGAGTCTTTATTGTCATTTGCACTGCATGTAGTACATGTGATGAAAACGAGATTATGTACACAGGGTCCCAGTTACATCTAACAACAAATGCAAGAGAAAAACAGTAATAACATCTAGGATTAACTAAGAGAGACATCAGCTAGTAATACACTAAGCCCTAATGTAGTAGAAAAACATCATTATTAACAGCAGCACGAACATGAGTCATTATGAGCAGATGGTCACAGATGAACACAGCAACAAGAAACGGATCAGCATCAACATGATGTGATATTTTGCCGTGTTTATTCTTATTATTTATTTATTCATGAGTCTGACAGCCTCAGGGTAGAAGCTGTTCCTGGATGTGTGGCTGTACAATCATATGTGAGCAGAGTGAACAGAAGAGGGCTCAGCACACATCCTTGAGGAGAGCCAGTGCTGAGGGTTATGGTGGAGGAGAAGTTGTGGATCTTCAGGAACTGTGGTCTGTCTGTTAAGAAGTCTAGTACCCAGTTACAGATGGAGGGGCTTAGTCCAAGTGTAGATAGTTTATCTATCAGAGTTTGGGGGATCATGGTGTTGAAGGCAGATGTGAAGTCCACAAAGAGCAGACGCACGCATTCTGTAATTTTCATTAAATTTTGTTTTTCTAATATTTCCAGGAATTGGCAAAAAAATTGATGCTATGGCTAAGATCCGAGGACTTCAAGAGGTGGGCAAGTGGAGGAAGAGTGTAGTAAATCACCTCTACTGGTCTGCATCTACGTCTGCATCGGGGGAAGAGGCTGTGGCAAAGTGGTCTTCAGTCGCTAACCATATCCAGAATGTCCACACACATGACAACGCACTCTTCCCTCAGTGCTTACACAAGCCTCTAGTTGGAGAGCAGGCAAGGGAGTGGCTAAAACCAAGTAAGTACTACCGGTATATGCTGGTGAAGATTCTCAGTCGTCCAGGACATGATAAAATCAAAAAAGGCTTCAATACAGAACAACTGGACTTTATTGGTTGCAGAAAACGTTTCGACTTCTGTCCAGAAGTCTTTTTCAATTGAAAAAGACTTCTGGACAGTCGAAACGTTTTCTGCAACAAATAAAGTCCAGTTGATCCTGTATTGAATGCCTTTTTTGATACTACCGGTATATGTTTATATGTATGTAATATATAAATTAGATGTGTCTAGATAGATTGAACTTTAGCTTTTAGTTTTTGCAACATTCAAGTTGTTCATGCTTGTGGTAATTTAATAACACATTTTTAAATGTTGTCCTACAATATTATAACTGTCAAATTTCTTAAATAATTAAAATTATCTTTTATTTTAGGCACAGCAGCATGTGAGAAGCTAACGGCTGTGTTGTTGGCTCCACATCTCATGAAAGACGTACAGAAGATGAGCCCACAGTACCACACCTCATCAATCGAGGCTTTCCATAGCTTACTTTTGAAATTTGCACCCAAGAATGTGGTGTTCTCTTTCCAAGGAATGCTGTGCAGGTAAATGTAATAAAATTGGAGTAGGATAACCTTGTGAAAAAGTCTATGCAGGGTCTAGGCAGGGACCCCATCTAGTGGCAAGCCCCCTACATGTGTTTATGTGTTTATTGAATTTAATTTTTTTTTTTAACAAAAAAAACAATACAAGACAATCCCATAAATGATAATCTACGAAATATAAATAAATGAAAGGTAGCAGAAAGAAGAATAAATCTTACGTATATCTGCACCTTTTTTCCAACAATCAGATTAAACAATAATAATCTTCAACCAACAGTACAAAATGACTAACTCTTTCTAATTTTCTAACTAATACAATACACATTACGCTATTTCATATATTTTTTTACACATTCGTTTTGATTATTTTCTTAAATGTAAACATTGAGTTGGCATTTTTAACTACATTCTCCTAGCCATTCCATAATCTAATTCCCTGGATTGAGGTAGAACGTCCCTTCAAACTAGTTCTGAATTGTGGTTTTACAAACATCTCTGTCCCCTTAAGATTATAACAACTTTGTCTTTTAACAAAATGCATTTGGATATTTAAAGGTTTATTATTATTATTTTGAGCCCTATACATAACTGATAAAATATTATAGTATACCAAATCATCGAGGCTTTCCATAGTTTACTTTTGGAATTTGCACCCAAGAATGTGGTGTTCTCTTTCAAAGGAATGCTGTGCAGGTAAATGTAATAACATTATAGTTGTATAACCTTGTGAAAAAGTCTATGCAAAAGTAATTTTTTTTTACTTTTTTTGTATATAGACTTGAGCTAGCTGGACTACATTACAATGAAAATGCAAACAGGGCACATGCAGTCACTAAAACCGGTGAGCTGAGATACTGTATTGCTTATCCTAAATATAAGCATGGAGACTACACCGTCAGACCCATGAAGACAAAACCAACAACAGGTATGTCATTTTAGAATTGAGCATAGCATTTTTATTTGTACAAATTGTGTAATTGTAAATTTTTTATGAAGGCTACATTGAGAAGTTGATGGGGCTGCTGTTCGATGAGGTTGTGGAAGACCCTCTGCAGTACCAGAAGTTCGCGGATCAAATTAAAGTACCTCCAACATTATGTGCTGAATTTCTGAAACCAGACAAGAAGGAGGCAGTGAGCAGACACAGGTCACGATTTTTTTATGAAACATGAGCGAAAAAGATTGTTGTGAAAAATAAATTAATACATATTTA
>JBBPBX010057164.1:0-22527 GCA_038048925.1 Garcialebias charrua | reverse complement strand
GACCCATGCAGTGAGTCAACCCAGATCCAAGCCAGCACAGTGGAGGTGGGGGGAGGGAGAGGGGATGAGGGGGGGGGAGGTTGTTAGTTTCTGCTCTGAAACTAACATTTTATAATGAAGGATAAAACAGCTGAAACTGTTCGTTTTGTCACTTAGCAAAATAACTCATGATCCACTAAATTATTTATTGTAAACCTTCAAAAGTAAGGAATGGTTGGACATCTACAATTATTTAACTTCTGTAGCAAACCCAATGATCCAAGTTTGCCTTTGCCAAGTTTATCTGGGGGAGGTGTAGGCACAGCTGCATCCCAAGGCTGAGCTGAAAAATAAAATAAAACTTATCAGATGCTTCGCTCCTCTCGACTCATTCTGCCATATTTTTTCTACAGACTGGAGTTCTATCTCTTTTTTGCCTTTAGACAGACAACCTTTTGTGTACAGTATTTATTAATATATGTGAGCAAATTAATACTGTATCAACCTGGGAAACCTTTTAGATCCAGTTACATGTAACTCCCAAAATAGAAACTTCTTCTCAAACACAAAAAACAAGGTACCTGCACATTCACTCTCAGAGAACACAGAAAACAGGCTGCAGGCTCAGCTCGGGTGGGGGGGGGTGAAGGCCCACAGAAAACAGACAACAGAAACAGGAGCCACTGCCTACACACACACAGGAAAATGGGAGAAAGAAAAAAACAGAGGTGCAGGGCTCCAGAAACACAAACATACACGTAAAAAGGACTAAACAAAAAACAGAATGACGCGTCAAATATAAAAATAAACGTTCTTGTCTTAATTTCTCTTCTTGCCTGGCCGGACACACTAAACGTCCAATTTAAGGTCTGGCAGCCAGCCTCACATTTCTGGTCTTGGCGTATTTTTGGCTGCCCTCGCTTATAAATCACAGAAATCTTGGTTCTGCCAACTAGCGTGTGCGCAAAATTCGCCTAGTTATCGAAAAGCAGACACCTCATTCAAAATTTCAAGTCATCGGCTCAGGGTGAACTAGTTCCTGTTACTGTAATCAAATTGTTTTAAAAACAACATATCAACAAACACATATCAACACTCACGTTCTTGCTGACCTGTGTGGATGTCTGGAAATCTCCGCCAACCCGACCCTGACCGCACCAAATGGACAGAGGAAGCTGGCCAGAGACAAACCCAATCACTGGACTTTCTGTCATATTTACCGTGCCTCGCAGCTGCGCTCCGTTCAGAGGTCATCAGGAGCAGGTATTGGGAGAATGGGTTTTCGGCACCATAATGATGGGGATTTTAAACCCCTGTTACCTTAATAAAAACCACACAAGATAAACAAGAGAACAGTGTTAAATCAGACAAACAACTTTGCAAAGGGGAAGGCTTTTTAATGTCTTTTGAAACTTAGTTTGGTCTCAAATACATTGTTCAGCACAATTCCGAATTGTACTGGACATGACAAGCTATTTAAACAAGAAGCAGGTGGAGTTTGACAAGCTCTGACGTCTTACAGATAAAACAAACAAGTCATGGTTCTGATCAAACAAGTACATCTAGTCCAAACATTGTCAAGGCTAGAAGACTGTCTTTTCTGTATCAAAGACAAAAGCAAACAACATGTTTGTACTATCAAATATAAGTGTTTAAAGGGAACAGAGAATATTTGATATAAGTGAGCTGGGTTATAATTATTGGGTCAGAGTAATTAGTTTTAGATGATAAATATTGAACATCTCCATCAACTACACCATCTTGGCTCCTATAAATTCACCTCGGTGGAGCCGTTCACTCGCGAATCGCAGATAGCATCAGATAGCAATAGCATAGATATTTTGTTCATTGTTAGCTAGCTAATCAATTATGCCTCGTTCGTGCATCTTCCCTGGATGTCGCAATGGTCAGGGCACCCGTACAAATCATAACATGTTTTTATACCGCGTGGTTTTATACCGAGTATCTGTAGTGCCTGGATAGGTCAATGGATAAAGCGCTTGCCTTCCGTCCCAAACTCCACGGGTTCAATTCCCGCATGGTACAACTCTTTTTTTTTATTTTTTTATTCATTCCAGATTAAAAACACACAAGAAAACTATTTACAAAAACAGCGTAACTCTTGGAAAAAGTAGCTGCTGTTACAGACAGAACTCAGATAAAAACAGAGCAGGTTTACTGGCTCTGCTGTCTGCCTCTCCACAGTCAGCTCAGGAGCAGGACACGAGCGCAGCTGCGCTGAAACCACGCCCACGCACTGACACGCCCCCAGCGTTCCAGGGCAAGGCAAAATCATGTTTTTTCATGATTTTTGAGACTTAATTTTATAAGGTAAACAATGTTTTTAATCAGTCAGATTTATATGGGTGACTAATAACACATATTTATGCCATGTGACAAACTAAAAACACACATTTAATTTCACTTTACATGGTCTTTAAGGAATTTAAAGCCAAAGTAGTAGACTGTTTGCTGCGATTAGATGAAAAATGGAAGGCTGAAATAGAGAGGTTGAAGCGCGCTAGACTTTCTACAGCTATTCATTCCCTTGATAGTGTCAGACCAATTCTCCCTGGGCCATCTGATCATCTTTCTTTCTCTGTGAGACATACTTTACCAGAAACATAATCTACACCATTAGGCCTACCTGTACCAGGAGTACCACAAGGAAATTTTGGACTTTCACACCCTCAAAGGACAGATCAAACGACTGCATACAGTACATCACTCCAGGAACGGTTCCAGTTATGACATCAACACACAGTGGGATGTTAGATTACCCAGGATCAGCCTCCCACTTGACCGTTCCACCATCAAGCAGAACTCCTGTGATTTATGCCAACCCCCCGTGCACATGGGGTTCCCTACATTTGAGGGTGCAGGAGAAGTTTCTGATGTGTTAAATTTCATCGATCAGTGTGAGACATTTATCTCAGTAAGGTCCCTGTCTGAGCCGGAATTATTGGGAGCTTTGACAGCTGTCTTAAAAGGCTCTGCTCAGAGTTGGTGGAGTGTGGCTAAAAACAAGATACACAACTGGTTTGAATTTAAGAATGATTTTTGTGCTACCTTTCTACCCCCAGACTATCTTTCAGAGGTAGAAGAGAAGTTAAGAGACATGGTACAGTTGCCGGAGCAATGTCTGAGAGACTTCTCCTTGAGTATCGATCACTATGCCTAAAACGGAAGCCACACACCCACTACACAGCTGCTTCAGACTGCTGCCATCAGGAAGGAGACTGAGGAGTCTCCAGGCTCGAACCAGCAGACTGAGAGACAGCTCTGTTCATCAGGCAGTCAGAATGCTAAACACTCTGCCTGCTCTGCCTCCCCTCCCATTTGAACTGCCTTAACACTAAAACTTTCTCACATATTATCACTCAACACAAAGTTTTTAACACTAGACTCTGTGTCACCAAACGGGTTTTCACTAAACTCTCGGTCATGTGCTCATACAGTTTGCACTACTTCTCATAATTGCACTAATGTCTGTATTACATCACTGCCTATAATCATAATACTGTTTACATTCTCTGTTTACATTTATTAATACTGTTTACTTTTATTACTACTGCTTACATGTAATTACTACTGTTTACATTTATTTACACTACTCTAATATCTACACCACTGCTGGTACATATACAGTGTGCTCTGAACGGTCTTATTTAGGGATGCCCAATGTGCCTTACTGCATATGCCACTTTTTGCCTCTACAACAACATCAACTACTACCTCATACATATACTGTGTACATTGACTCATACGCTGCTTTGCCACTTTGCAAATGTCAATGCTAGAAACCTTTAGTTTATTTTAGTTATACTTTTTATACTCTTTTTTTATACCACTATGCAAAAAAAAAAACTCAGGACAGTGTTAGTTTTACTATTTTATGCTTATGTCTATTATTATATGTTTCAGTGTTTCAATGTTTAGATGTTTACTGTTGCACCGAGGGACTGAGAGAAACGCAATTTCGGTCCTGTGTATGTCCTGCACTGTACATATTGCAGATCTGACAATAAAGTTGACTTTGACTTTGATACATCAGTGAGACAGAGCTTGTGAGGAGGATTTTAAACAACTGCAACCCAAGGATAGTGGGCTTTCTCCGTGGTACAGTCACCTCCATGGATCAATTAGTGAAAGTGGGATCCCAAGTTGACAGCTAAGACTGTGCTGGTGTTAAAATATACTGGGGGAAAGTAGATCAGCACAAGGCTAAAGAAAATGGCCCAGCCAGAGGACAATCTAAGGGAAATACCAGAAGGCAAGTCGACTCAGTATCTGTTGTGCAACAAGGCCCTGCATCCTCCCTCCTTCATGTCCCTATAGAAGTGTGCAATAGAATGTATAATGCTGTACTGGATACAGCATGCACCTGTTCACTAATGAGACATAGTCAGTGGGAAAAAAATTGCTCGAGAAGGGGAGGTTTGGAAGCCAGCTGACAACCAGAAGTTTGCACTGGCCAATGGCAAAACCTATAGTGCTTTGGGGAAGGCAACAATCATTTATGGTTGGCATGGGATGATGTGGTCTTTAGAGACCTTTGTGGTAAAGGATGATAACCTCACTTTTCCCATCATCTTAGGTCTTGACTTCTTGACCAAAACCTCTACCATTATCAACTTAGGTGACCACACCTATGGAGTAAAAGGACCAAGAGGTTATACCTTTTACCCTTTTTCATCTTTGGCTAAGGCCACATCACCTGTGCATACTAGACCTTCACCACTTAATCTGATCTTGGCTCTGCCCATGGAAGAGGTCAAAACACCAACCTCAAAGTCGTCTCCTATGGTGACACAACATCCATCATAAGTCCAGAAGCTTTTGAAGGCCTGGCCATCTGTATGCTCAGATACATTGGGCAGAACATCTGTGGAAGAATACAGAATTATGACCACAAATGAAATACCCATTTGTTATAGAGCTTACCGGGTGTCTCCTTTCAAACGACAGATAATAAAAGAACAGATTGATGAAATGCTCAAAGAGGATATTATAGAGCCATCACAATCTTCATGGGGGTCTCCTGTTGTCCTTGTTCCTAAGCCAGATAAATCTTTGAGCCTTGAACTCAAAAACTCTGTAGGATGATTATCCCATGCCTATCATCCATGAGTTGTTGGAGTCGATGACAAGAGCAAACATTTTTAGCACCCTGGATTTGAAGTCTGGATATTGGCAGATGGCTGTGGCAGAGGACAGCAAGGCAAAAACTGCTGTTATTACCCCATTTTGACTTTATCAATTTAAGTGCATGCCATTTGGATTGAAAAATGCTAGAGCATCCTTTCAATGGTTAATGGAGAAGATTTTAGGAGAGCTACGGGGAAAGATCTGCTGTGTGTACATCGACAATGTGATCGTTTTCTCGGCCTCTCCTGACCAACACCTGAAGGATCTGGACACATTATTTGCAAAGCTCCACCATGCCAATTTGTCCCTCAATCTTGAAAAATGTAACTTTTTCCAGCAAGAACTCAAGTTTCTGGAACACATTGTATCAGCAGACGGTGTGAAAGTGGATCCAGAGAAAACCCATGCCATTACTGTTTATCCAACTCCGACTAACCAGAAAACTCTTCAGAGATTCCTTGGGATGGTAGGTTGGTACCACAAATTCATCTCACATTTTGCAGACATAGCTACACCTTTATATTGACTACTCAAAAAAGGCACAAAAAGATGCAAGGTGGGAGTGGACAGTGGACTGCCAACATGCTTTCAGGACGCTGAAGAAAGCTTTGGTGGAATCTTCCATAATGGAGCAGCCAGATTTCGAGTTGCCATTTGAAATTCATACTGACACCAGTGATGTTGGTCTGGGGACCGTCCTGGTCCAACCAACCCCTGATGGAGAAAAAGTTATTGCTTTTGCTTCAAGATCATTGAAAGGAGCAGAGCGGAACTACTCCACCTCTAAATAAGAATGCTTAGGGGTTGTTTGGGCTACAGAAAAATGGAGAAATTTTGTAGAGGGTACAAAGTTCACCATTTACACCGACCATGTTGCCTTAACCTAGGCATTCAATCAACCCCGAACCAGTTCTAGGTTAACACGCTGGGTGCTGAGGCTGCAAGATTTCAATTTTGAAGTACGATATAGAAAAGGATTGCACAATCTAGTGCCTGATGCTCTGTCCCGAGCGATGCCTACAGACTTGACACCAGCATATGGGAAAACCCCACTGAAAGATGGTTTGAAATATCAGCTGGTGGTTCCCAAGTCTTTAATTCCTCAAATTCTTCAGTACCTTCATGATCGACCATTGAGTGGACATCTAGGCAGGCTAAAGACACTCCTCCGACTGTTGGAGGTTGCATGGTGGCCGTCAGTTCGTAAGGATGTGTGGACTCATGTAAAGAACTGTGCAGTTTGTCAGCAGTATAAACCTGAGAATCAAGCTCCAGTTGGTTTTCTACAACCCACACCTCTGACTAAACCCTGGGCTAAACTTAGAATGGACTTGATGGGACCTTTTCCACGCAGTAAGAAAGGAAATGTCTTCCTTTTTGTAGTGATCGACTACTACACAAAGTGGGTGGAAATGTTTCCTGTAAGAGACAACAAGACACCAAAACTCATTACTATCCTTTGGGAGGAGATATTTACTCGTTTTGGAGTTCTATAAAGCCTGGTGTCAGATTGTGGTCCCCAGTTTACCAGTAAAGAGATGTCCAGTTTTTGCTCCATGTGGAGTGTAAAGCACCATTTTACAACAAGCTATCATCCCCAATCTAACTTGACTGAAAGGGCTAAAAGAACTATCAAAACAATGATAGCCTCATTTGTTGGACAGCATCACAATCTATGGGACCAACATATCTGGGAGTTCCGTTTTGCCATCAATGGCGCTCAACATGAAACCACAGGGAGAGCCCCTGCAGAGCTAATGTTGGGATGTCAACTTCAAGGCCATTGGAGAGGATGATAGCTAAACCACCATCACCTCAGTAACCCATATATAAATTGATGGAGTGACACAATGAGATGAAGGAAGAAGTCAAACGGAAAGTTGGGATAAGTCAAACCAGACAAGCTAAATACTACAATGCCCGGAGGAGGGGTGCACAGTTCCGGCCGGGAGATTTGGTCTGGGTAAGGTCTCATCCCCTTTCCAAAGCAATAGATAGTTTTTCCTCAAAGCTAGCGCCAAAGTGGTCAGGACCAGCTACAGTGAGGAAACAGTTAGGCCCAGTAAATTATCAGCTCCAGTGGAAAGACCAGCACAGAGGAACAGATACTGTTAATGTGGTTAACTTAAAGCCTTATTTTGGAGTTCAGCCTCCCTTGCCTCCGGCTAGGGGGGGGGATTGTAACATAACCAAATATGTTTGTTTTTCTCTGCATGAACTCAGTAAAAACTAAATGTAGCAAACTGAACAGATGCTTGTTATTTCATTATTAAAATTATTCCATATTTCCACTTTTTAAAGCTGATTTTGGGCAGTGCAGTATCATGCAGGTTTTTAGGTGTGGTTGAACTTGGGAAATAAAAAGGGGCATGCGCGGCCTCGCGAGAGGACGCAGCTGAAGAGAAAGACGTACACCGTCAGATCTGCGCAGCGTCTACTTCCGGGGGTGAACGCGGGCACACGCTGGCTGCCGCTGCTCCTCGTACTTTTTTCTTGTTTTTGTTTTATTCAGTACTTTCTGCTGTTTTTTCACCTATCCTTGCCTGGGCATTTCTACTCATTATCAAACATGGATTTTACTTGGCTTTACCTGCTACCTGCTCTCATTTGAACTCTCCTGTTGGTCATCCACCACCACCCAACGACTGGCCTTCTCCATTATTCAGCTGTCGAGCTCCTTCGTCTTCGGTTTCTACCGGCCGTGCCGCCTGTGCTCCCGCTTCAGGAAATTGCCTTCCATCCTCGTCGGAGATACATCCATCGGGGCTCGCACCGTCGACTCAACGCTGACCAGGCTAATCCCATAACCTCCATCTGGTCTGACTCTCGCCATTCTTACGCCGCAATGCTCGGACCGCTAACAGCAGCAGCACGTTAGCCAACCTAGCTCGGTCGGCTAAGGCTCCGGTCACTACTTCCGCCTCCTCCGTAAAGTTTGGACTTCTTTTTTATTTGTAATTAAAGTTTTTATTAATTTGTGATATTTACATCAACAAACAAAGCAATATGAAAAGGAAAAACAAAAACAAAAAAAGGAACATAAAGCTGGTGCACCCCCCTCCCTCTCCTCCTCACCCCCAGACAACAACAGACCACAGGTGCAATCACACATTCAAAAAGAAAAAACAAAGAAAACATCTCTGCAATCACTGCTATCCGTGAAATTCAACAATCCAATACAGCTTAGATCATCGCCACATCTTTCAGTGAGTCCCAGAAACTGTCCCAGTCCTCATCTCTGCTCCCTTTCAATTTGCTGAGCATGACCTCATAAGAGGCTGCATCAGTCATCGATTTAATCCAGTCATTGATTCCAGAATGCTTTATAGCAGGGGTCACCAACGTGGTGCCCGTGGGCACCCGGGTGCCCCCAAGGACCATTTGAGGTGCCCCCGGACCTGTTCTAAAAATAGCACAACTCACTACTAAGCTGCATTTAAAATTACATTTTATTCAGTTGTTATTCTTTTTTTGTATTTATATATATTTTAAAATGTCTATCTTAAAAATATGTTCTTAAAAATATGTTTATTATACATTTTTTTCAATTTACGCTTTGTTATTTCCGAAGAGTTTATCAAACTGGTGCCCTTTGTAATGACTCCGTACTCACGAAGTAGCTCTCAGTTTCAAAAAGGTTGGTGACCCCTGCTTTATAGTCTTCCAATGTCTTAAGATGATCCTGGATGATGTCACAAGACCGACCATGATAATTGAAAGGGTTCCTTTGGGAATGTCCGGCATTTGGGATCTATCTCCCAGTAAACACAGTTCTGGGGTCCGGGGGACTTCTGAACCAAACCAGGTACTCAGAATTTTCAGAACTTCAATCCAAAACGGTGCAATCAGAGGGCATTCCCAAAAACAGTGTAAATATGTCCCCACCTCTTTTTTACATTTCCAACACAAATTGTCCGTCATTAGTTTCATTCTGTGTAATCTGGTAGGGGTATGATAATATCTATGCAACACTTTATACTGTATGAATTTGTTTCGGGCTTCTTTTACATATTTACCGCTCCCTGATATGACTTCCAGCCATTCTTCCTTTGTGTACTTGATTTTCAAATCTCTTTCCCAAATAAGCTTAAAGATCCACTGACGTGATTTTTCTACTATTCATCAAATTGCTCAAAATATATATATTTTATCATTTAAATATGTTAGTTTTTGCAAACAAAATGATAAATCACTTTAATTTTGCTTTAAAAGTGATTTTGAACTTCAAGCTGTGTTTAATCGTGGGAAATCCGTTTACACCCGAACGCACCATCTGTGATGTAATGTCCAGAGTTGAGGCAGAGCTCTGAGCTTGTCACGGTGTGCGCAGCTCCACATGAAGGTCAGTCTGATACAGCATCAGACCTAAATTAGATCCTGTTGTTTCTTGTTCCATCACCCAAACTATTTTCTGCTTCCCAAAATGAAGACAAATAGCTCAAATCTTCACCTAGATTGATAAATTAGTCAAGTTTTAAAATGTCCGCTATTGAAGAGACTGGAGCCCTCTGCCTCTCACTCTGGACATTACATCACAGATGGTGCGTTCAGGTGTAAACGGATTTCCCATGATTAAACACGGCTTGAAGTTCAAAATCACTTTTAAAGCAAAATTAAAGTGATTTATCATTTTGTTTGCTAAAACTAACATATTTAAATGATAATATATATATATATATATATTTTGAGCAATTTGATGAATAGTAGAAAAATCACGTCAGTAGATCTTTAATATTCAATGATTCACCACTCAAACTTCCACTTAAAAGTTTATAAAACCGAGAGGTCGTGTGGCGCTCACGTGGCAACCTAATAAAATTTAAAATCTCATTTTCCTCACTGTCTTTGATTTTGGCGGTCACGCAGTGTCTCATCTGTAAATATTTCCAAAAGTTTGCTCTGCCTTCCAATTCAAATGTACGTTTCAACTCCTCATAGGACATAAGTTGTCCATCTTTATACAGATCTCCAATGGTATGTATGCCACGTGAATGCCATTGCCCCCAAAACACAGGTTGTTTCCCAATAGATACAGCAGGATTATTCCAGAGAGACGCATACATCTGTACCTGGTGTGGAAGCTCTAACATTCCATGGACTTTTGACCAAACTTCCCTAGAGTGAATAAGAACCGGATTTGTTGTGTCAATTTTTTGGGACAGTTTGTGTCTTGGGTGGAACGGTGAACAAACATCAGTTTCAATGCTTATCCATTCCTGCCCATTTACAGCTTCCTCCCAGTGTTTAACTAATTTAGTCATTTCAAATGATAAATAATATAGTTTGGCGTTTGGAAGTCCTAGACCACCCTTTTCTCTAGGGGCATATAATTTATCTAGTTTTATTCTTGCTCTTTTATCTCCCCACAGGAAAGACTTAATCAAGTTTTCATACCTTTTAAAAATGTCCGGCGGGATTGTAACGGGTAGCATCATTAACAAGTAATTAAACTGAGGAGTGGTGATCATTTTAATAACATTAATCTTACCCCACAGAGTTAAGTTAATCTTTTCCCACTTTTCAAAATTTGTTTTAATTTTTGACAGTACCGGATTAAAATTTAGTAAAGGTAATTCTTCCAAATCTCTGCTAAGTCTAATACCCAGATATTTCATACCTTTAGGTGTCCACTTGAATTTAAAATTTTCCACCATATTTGAGTGACATAAAGCTGATAATGGCATGGCCTCTGACTTAGTCCAGTTTACTGTGTATCCCGACACCTCTGAAAATGACTGTATGGTGTCCATCAGATGTGGTAAGGATGTAAGTGGGTGAGTGATAAGTGCTAAAATATCATCTGCGTAAAGCAGCAGTTTGTGTTCTTGTTGACCCATGCAAACCCCTTTAATGTCCTTATTTGTCCTAATACTCACTGCCAGGATTTCTATGAATATATTAAATAATAAAGGGCTGAGAGAACACCCCTGTCGGGTCCCCCTTGATAGTTCAAAGAAAGGTGAGATAATACCATTCGTTATTACCGCAGCCCTTGGTTCCTTATACAAAATTCTAACCCAATTGGTAAAACAGGGTCCGAATCCAAAATTGGACAAGGCCGAAAAAAGAAAGTCCCATTCCACCTTATCAAATGCTTTCTCAGCATCTAAGGAGATGGCAGCTATTGGTTCATCTTTTGACTGGCTTAGCCACATCAAATGCATCAACTTTCTCATGTTATCAGAGGAGGAACGGTTTTTCATGAAACCTGTCTGATTTTGATGTATAATGCTGGGAAGGACTCGTTGCAAGCGTAAAGCCAACACTTTGGTTAGTATTTTGCAATCTACATTAAGCAGACTGATGGGCCTATAATTTGATGGGTCTGAACTGTCTTTATCTTTTTTTGGGATTAGAGAAATTAATGCTTCGTTAAAAGTAGGGGGAAGCTGTCCTCTCTCAAAGGTTTCCTGATATACTTTTTGTAACACTGGGGCCAAAATGTCAATATATGTTCTGTAATATTCTGCAGGGAGGCCATCATAGCCGGGTGATTTCCCTGTTTTCATCATCAAAATTGCTGTTCTAATTTCTGCCTCTGCTACTGATGCTTCCAGCCCCTCCACCTGTTCCTCAAGTAATCTAGGAAGGTCCAGTTTAGAGAAGAAAAGATCTCTCCCCCTCTGATCCATCTTAGTAGACAGCGTAGACGTATATAATGTTCCATAATACTGTTTAAACGCATCATTTATGTCTTTCGGTGAGGTTACTAATTTATTACCTTGTTTTATAGCAGGGATAGTATTAGAAAAATCCTCCTTTTTAACTTGTCTTGCTAATAATTTCCCAGTTTTCTCCCCTCCCTCATAAAATGTAGTCCTAAGCCTAAACAAGGAATATTCCACTTTCTTGTTGTAAATTTCGTTTAGCTGAAATTTAAGTCCACAAATGTCTCGATACAATAAGTCATTGTATTGCTTTGCTAAATTGTTTTCCTTAAATTTAATCTCCTTTTCCAATTCTTGAATTTTTTGTTGGCTATCTTTTTTCTTTTTTGAAGCGTATGCTATAATTTTGCCCCTCACAAAAGCCTTCGAGGCTTCCCAGACCGTTTGAATATGCTCTGTGCTGCCAATGTTTATTTCAAAAAAGTGTTTAAGATCCTCCCCCAGCAACTCTTTAAAAGATTTATCTTGTAAGAGGGAGACGTTCATTCTCCATCTCGAGCCCCTCCTATTTCCCATCCCTAATTTTAAACCGAGTTCAACAGCTGCATGGTCAGTTAATGCAATGGTTTTTATATTACAACTTAATACATTATGCATCATGAGTTTGGAAATTAAAAATAGATCAATCCTCGAATACGATTTATGACAGTGGGAGTAGAAAGTGTATTCCCTTTTTGCAGGATTCATTAGCCTCCATACATCGGCTAGTCCCATATCTTCATTTAACATATGAACTGCATCTCTTCCTTTAGCACTGAACGGTCCCTTAAATGTACTCTTGTCGATGAAAGGATCGAGTACTTCGTTGAAATCCCCGCCCAGAATTATTTGTCCTGGCATTTCCCCCAATACCTTATTTATTTTATGGAAAAAATGAGGGTCCTCCATGTTTGGTGCATAAATGTTACAAAGTGTCACATTTTCTCCCTCTATCATTGCTTGGACACATATCATTCGACCCTCCGAATCTTTTACTTGTTTTATAAGTGAGAAGTTGATATTTTTCCTAACTAAAATAATTACCCCGTTTCGAGCACTAGAAAGAGAGCTATGAAAAATGTGACCAACCCAACCCATTTTAAACTTCACCTCTTCCCCTTCATTCAGGTGAGTTTCTTGAAGAAATATTATATCTGCTTGATTTGTTTTTAAATAAGTCAATATTTTGTGCCTTTTAGTTGGATTCCCACACCCATTAATATTCCAGGAAATAAATTTTACATATTTCCCAGTCATTACAGATTACACATTACTATTTTTTACACTTGTGTACATACATTTTGAACCTCTTTAAATCCCTGTTCCCTGGGGTGAGGACCTGACCTGAGAATGCAACCAGCCAACAAAAAAAAAGAAAATAAAACAGTTTACCTGGAAAAAAGAACATCCAGTATGTAAACAAAAACCAGTGAAAACAAAAAGAAAAAGCCAACCTAAAACTTAGAATCAACCCTATTGGAGCTGCCTAATGCAGCTCAGGGGGAAATAAACTTAAACCTAAATCTTATCTGGTCCGTAGAGCTCTGCTCTCCTCCTCTTCGCTCCGTTCTGGTGGCAGGTGTTAGCGTCTCTCTCCCCTCAGTCATTTTCAGCATTTTGTGGGAAGCTCCTCATAAAAGCATCAGGCCGTCGCACCAGAGTTCTCCTCTTGCTCGCTCTCCTCCTCCTCCCCGCCGAAGAACTCCTCTGCTGCTTTTGCCGAGTTGAAACTTATATTTTTGCCCTTCCATCTCACGCGCAGTGTCGCCGGGAAGGCCAGGGTGTATTTAACGCTGCGCTCCTGTAGCTTCCTCTTCACGGCTGTGAAGGCCTTCCTTTTCTCCGCCAGCTCCTTAGTCATATCAGGAAACACAGACAGTCGGCATCCATTCCACTCGAACCCGCGCTTCTCTTTAGCTGCAGCGATTACTTTATCCCTCGCCGACTGCCTCAGGAAGCGAACGAGCACCGGTCTCGGCGGTCGATTCGGGTCGGGCTGCGGCGCCAGGGCCCGGTGGGCCCGCTCGATCTCAAACTCCGCATCACCCCGCAGGCCCAGCCCTTCCTCCAGCATGTTCTTAATACAGCTCAAAAGTGTCCCAGCGTTGCCAACCGTCTCTTTTAGCCCAATAATTCTCACATTATTTCTCTTACTGTGATTTTCGAGGGCCTGCACACGGTCTCGCAGAACTTCCAACAGCTTGCTTCTCTCAGCATCCGCCACGCGCAGGTGCTCCGCGGTGTCCTCCAGCTGCGAGACACGTGCCTCGGCTTCTGTTAGCCTCTCCTGCATAACAGTCACCGCTGTGCTTAGCTCAGACGTCGTCTGCTTAATTGTTGTCACGTCAGCAGCCACACTTTGAAGCAAAGTGAATAAAGTCGCCATGCTGGGAGTCGCGTCATCGTGCCCATCGCCACGTTGTGGGCTGCCGCAGGTGGATGAGCGGCCTGCTGCACCTTTCGATCTCGAGGTGGGCATCGCGGAATTAAATGGCTTAAACCACTTCTAAAAAGGACAAAAATATTTGCGCAACGCTGCGGGAGATGAATGGCATAAATTAGAAGCTCCCCACCTGGGGTATCCGACAAAGTCTCACATCAGGGAGCGGAGAGGTCTAACCAGCTGCCATCTTGTTCGCCGCGCTCACCGGAAGTCAAGTTTGGACTTCTGAACGTTCGCTCCCTCACGGGCAAAGGTCAGCTTATTCACGATCTAATATCCGACCGAAAACTGGATTTCATCTGCTTAACAGAAACGTGGTAACAACAAAATGACTTTTTTCATCTGAATGAGTCCACTCCACCCGGGTTTGTTTACATCGCTATGGCCCGCACCTCAGGCAAAGGGGGAGGTCTCGTGATAATTCACAGCGAGAACTGGAAGGTCACTCTGGTTCACACACCTCCCTCCTCCTCCTTCGAACACACTGTGTGTCTGCTCGCTGGCCCCACATCCACCGTTGTGGCAACTATCTACCGCCCGCCAAAAGCAAACAACTACTTCATGAATAACTTTGCTAATTTAATGGCCCATCTAACAGCTCTTTCACCCAATATTCTCCTGCTGGGTGATTTCAACATTCATATGGATGAAGAAAACAACCCCCTCACCAGAGACTTCACATCCTGCATGGACAGCTGTGGCTTTCAACAATTCATCAACTTTCCAACGCACAGACAGGGCCACACCTTGGACTTACTCTCATACCTGCAAACTCAGAAGGGATGAAAAAGGTGACAAACGTTGCCGCCCCCCCCTCCCCCTTGAAAGATTTTGTAAAATTTTTAACATGCTTCAGGTAAAAGTCATTTACTAACCTGATTTAATGAGAACATAAATAGCAAAGATTGTGTCAACCAAAAAATTAACAACCAACAACAGCAGCAAGCCAAATACAGCAGAACATTTTACTAACAATGTGCTGCTCCGAGTCAACAGATGCATTTAAAAAACTTAAGACTTATCTCTTCAGACAGGCTTTTGGTTAATTTTGTACATTGATTTTAGAGTTTGTTATGTTTTACCTTTTTGTATAGTACTTCTGTGATTTTATGATTTTATTTTTCCTTTTGTAAAGCACTTTGTGACTCATGCTATGAAATGTGCTACATAAATAAAACTTACTAACAGTAAAAACTCATTTCTTAAATGTTTTGCCAGAAATTTTTGAATAAAGTAGATGCCGCATTCTGGTGTATTTTAACAAGTTGTTAAACATCTATGTTTACCTACATGTAAACACTTGATTCAATAACTATTTTAGAGACATCTAACAAAATAAAGTCAGGTCCTGTGGACAGATTTAAAAATTGTTGAAATTATTATTGATCATGCATCAGGATATTTTAGAGACACCTCATTCAACTAGTTCATATAGACATCATCCTGTTTTTAAACTCACTCCTGTGGCTAAGATAATGAAATTAATGTGACAATTTATCACAGTGACTTTAGGGGTGCAATTGACTTTTATTTTGTTAATTTTTATTTAGTTTTATTTGTAACACAACATGCCATTTTACTAAACAATTATGGTGACACTCAACTGCATGTATAAAAATAAGAATATTAACTTTACCCAGTGAACAGGTGACATTTTAGCCCTCTGGGGTCTGAGGTCTAAATGTCCGTTTTGGTATAAATTTGAATTTACCCTTATATTTCCATCATAAAAACTATTTATCTGGCCTTGTTTGGTATTGTTGTTTTTAGGACAACCTCATCTTCATGATTTTACAGTCTTTGTTTCATTTTGACAAAATGCATGAGCACATTGGAGCAAAAAATAACATAAAAAATGAAATCTGTGTTAGTAAAATATTGATATGTTTACTATGAAACTCACAAAAATATTTAACGAACCATTTTGACAGCCTAAAATGAAAATTTCATTGGTATATTTTAAGAACTTGTATACAAACTTAGTAAAAAACGAATTAGTATACATATTTTCACATCATAAAGTGGGCAATTTCCATGCGTGTTTTTACCAGTATTTACACTGACTATTGTGTCAAAACAGTATCTTCATCACAAATTCTCTGTGTTTTTTTCCCTTTCATTCTGAAAAACAGACCAAAAACGACTACAAAACTCTGCAGACACACTAAATAATCATAAAAACCAAATAAAAACCAAATAAAACAGCCAGTCTTACCTGAAATCAGTGCCTGAAATCCTTCCCCCCCCTCCCTTCACCAAAACTACTGCTGCTGTGTTTCTGTGTGCAGGACACAACATGGAGGAAAAAATGGTTCTGATTGGTTGCTTCACAATGTGGTGTGTTCAGGGAAACTCCTAAATTTGATTTTCATTTTGAATTCATTGACTTTTTGGTAATAAAAAATCAACTGATTGCTCGCACAGGGGCGCAATACTCTAACAGAAATTATCTGTCACATTTCTGGTTGTATTTTGAAGTAAATACACAACAAAATCAATATAAAAACACTACTTTATAAAGATTGGAGTCTCTGCTGTCCAACAGACTTGAATGCAACACTTCACATGCAGCTGTGCTTTGTTTAAAGAGGCTGTTTATAGACATGACGTCCAGCCCGCATCTTTGCGGGCTTAGACCCCAGAGGGTTAATAACCACCAGCAGTGAATTTAGGAGGGGCTTTTTACAGTTTTCTGATTTGATACACACCGTGGTGAAGTTAGTTTACAACTCCGTCGTGTTTTCATCAGCGTGGTTCTCCCGTGTCGTCAATTTCAAAACTGCGTGTTGCAGTTTTTTTTTTTTAAATCTTTGTGAAGCTTCAAGAGCTTCAACACGTTGGAGGAGTTGGGTCGAACAGTTTTCTCTGCTCTCTTCCGCCTCCCTCGCGCTCTGTTGAACCTCCGCGCGCGACTCGCGCAGAGCTCTGGACTCACGCTGCAGAGTTTTTTTTTTTTTACTTCAGTTCAAAGATTTTGCTGTCGTCTCCTCCCCCTGTCTATCCTGAGGTTGTGATTGGCCAACATGTCGCGCTCCAACAAAGATGTTTTATTATCGACAAGATGCCTTGCTCTGTCTTGAAATCCAGTCAGTGGGAAATGATGCATTCTAATCTGTCACGGGTCTGACCCCACCCCCCACCCCCGAAAACAAAAACTCATCGGATCTACACGAATCACGTAAATGATATATTTTGCTTTGAAAACGGCAAATTTCACCGAAAGGTGACTAGTTTGCAGGTATGTACTCTGCTGCACCGGACTTTCTCCTCTTAACTGTTCTTCTGCTGAAGTTCCATTTACTGATCACCTGATGATTTCATTCAATGTTAATCTTAAATTTTCCTCAGAAAAACCTGAACGCACTATTTCCTTCCGTAATATCAAGAATATCAACCATGACATTCTTTTATCTCATATTAATAATACCTTCTCCACCTTAAACTCCTCCAACCCAGATTATCTTGTCACATTATACAACACCAGCCTAACCAACATCCTTAACTCTGTTGCTCCTCTGAAAACCTGGACTGTTTCCTTCTCTAACTCTGCACCCTGGTTCACTCCAGAACTCAGCTCCCTGAAAACCAAAGGTCGGCGGCTAGAGCGTCTTTAGAAAAAATCCGGTCTCCGATTCACAAAGAACTTTATGCAAACCACATCATCCATTACAAGAACAGTATTTCTCAAGCCAAATCCAGCTACTTCTCAGACATCATCAGTTCCAATGTTGGTAATTCAAAGACAATGGCCCTCATTCACGAACCGTTCGTACGCACAGATTTGTTCTTAAACTGTGCGTACGAGTGATTTAGGATCATTTGTGGCATTCAACAATGTTTTCGTATCCTAAGATTTTTCAGATACGAACAAAATTTACGAGTGGTCCGGACCTGTCGTATATTTTAGGAGCGTCAGTCTGCTGTCATCCAGACGGAATTTCTCCACTAATAACTTCATATTTCGTTATTTAGAAAATATTTTGGGTTTAGAAAAATCACGCACCATAATTATTCTTGACAATAGGTTATTCTGTTTGAATTAGAATTATAATTTTAAGTTTAATTTGTCTGGTGTGTCGCGCAGGCTTCAGTGAGTCGTGCGCTCCCCTTGGTCATCAAAGCCCTCCTCATATTAACACCCAGGTACATAAAATTCCCATACACCGCCGCAGAACAAGTACGAATTAAGACTGATTTTCATGCTATTGCTGGACTGCTGTGCCAAACACCATCGGAGCAATAGATTATTATATCTGATTCGAAATATAACCTGCAGAATGTGGTTGCGCGATGACCAGGAGGAGCGCGCATGACTCATTTGTGCTGCAAAACATGTTGGCACGCGCGCAGCATGGCATTTATTGTCCATCCATCTCAGTAACGCAGACTTTTCCTTGATCTCCTCCTGTCCGTGCTGCGGTGAGACGTTTCTTTGAAGCCATTTTCAGATCAAACCATTTACTCTTGATTTCTGGTACTGTACGACCCACGGGAGACACAACATATCAGAGTCAGAGTCAGAGAGTCTTTATTGTCATTTGCACCGCATGTGGTACATGAGATGAAAACGAGATTATGTACACGAGGTCCCAGTTACATCCAACAACAATTGCTGTGTTTCCATCCATTTTCATTTCGATTTTTGAGCTAATTTTTGAAATCTCGCAAATATGTAAATACAAATTAATGCGAAGCAGAAGTGTTTCCATCTGCTGGCTTGAAGCGCATCTACCAAGCCACGCACAGCGTCATTACGTCAGACGTCAGCGTCATTACGTCAGACGTGAGCACTGCGCATGTCTACAGTAAACAGGAAGTAGCAGTTGAAAACAGAACCTGGCCACACATCTCGTCAAAATGGAGAGAATATTTCAGGTACGTGTTGCTATCGGTCGAGTTGTATTTATTCTGTCATACAAACTAGTTTTAGCGATGTTACATGTTGTCCGGAGCGGAAACAGCTGATCAGTCACGTGACGTGAATGTTCGCTTCGGCAGCACGAGTCGGCAAATGTGTTTCCATCTGTCGCTGTGCGCATCTGCTCATTTTCGAACATCCCAAAAACCACCTCAAGCGAGCGTATAAACTTTTTGGCGAACTTGAGAAAGTAAATACGGATTTTGCCGTTTCCATTAAGCTTTTCTGCTGCGATACTTCAAAATGCGCACCTAGAAACCTTGATGGAAACACGGTTTAAAGAGAAAAACAGTAATAACATCTAGAACTAACTAAGAAAAACATCAACTAGTAATACACTAAGCCTAATATAGTGGGAATAAACAGCAGCACGAACATGAGTTTGTATGAGCAGATGGTCACAGATGAACACAGATGAACACAGCAACAAGAAAACAGATCAGCATCAGCATGATGTGATATTTTGCAGTGTTTATTTTTTATTTTATTTTATTTATTCATGAGTCTAACAGCCTCAGGGTAGAAGCTGTTCCTCAGTCTAGTGGTTCTACATTTGATGCTCCTCAACCTCCGTCCTGAGGGGAGTGGGGCAAAGAGTGAGTGTGCTGGGTGAGTGAGGTCTTTCATGATGCAGGTGGCTCTTTTCCTGCATCTGGAGGTGTAAATGTCTGTGATGGTGGGGAGACTGACTCCAACAGACTTCTGTGCAGCCTTCACCACTCTCTGCAGAGCTTTCCTCTCTTCAACTGTGCAGCCTCCATGCCACACGTTGATGCTGGAGCACAGGATGCTCTCCACTGCACACCTGTAGAAGGAGGTGAGGACTGGGCTGCTCAGACCAGCTCGTCTCAGCCGTCTGAGGAAGTAGAGTCTCTGATGACCTTTCTTGATCAGGCTGGTGGTGTTGTTGCTCCAGCTGAGGTTATCATTCATGTGTACACCCAAGTATTTGTAGCTGGAGACCACTTCCACTGCAGACCCACCTATTTTCAGTGGGGCATGGTTGTGTTTGTTCCTTCTGAAGTCCACAATCATCTCCTTTGTCTTCTTCACATTCATGTGAAGATTGTTCTCTTTGCACCAGCTCTCCAGGTGTTCCACCTCCTGTCTGTAGCTGGACTCATCATTGTTTGTAATGCATCCCACCACCGCTGTATCATCTGCAAACTTAACAATATGACAGCCTGGAAGTGTGGCTGTACAATCATATGTGAGCAGAGTGAACAGAAGGGGGCTCAGCACACATCCCTGAGGAGAGCCAGTGCTGAGGGTTATGGTGGAGGAGGAGAAGTTGTGGATCTTCACGGACTGTGGTCTGTCTGTTAAGAAGTCTAGTACCCAGTTACAAATAGAGGGGCTTAGTCCAAGTGTAGATAGTTTGTCTATCAGAGTTTGGGGGATCATGGTGTTGAAGGCAGATGTGAAGTCCACAAAGAGCAGACGCACGTATGAGTCTTTCTGATCCAGGTGGGTGAGAGCAGTGTGGACCACGGAAGAAATGGCGTCCTCTGTTGATCGGTTCTCACGGTATGCGTATTGATGAGGGTCCTCATTGATGTTGACGGTTGCCTTGATGTGGGACATGACCAGTTTCTCAAAGCATTTAGCGACTATCGGGGTGAGGGCCACCGGTCTATAGTCATTCAGACCAGTCACTGTGGAGCTCTTTGGGACTGGGATGATGGTCGCGGTCTTCAGGCAGGTGGGAACTAACTCCAGTGCAAGTGAGGTGGTGAAGATGTCAGCCAGCACCTCACAGAGCTGGTCCGCACATTCCTTCAGAACTTTCCCTGGGATGTTGTCTGGTCCGGTTGCTTTATGAGGATTAATCTTTCTGAGACTGCCTCTCACTTCTGCTGCGGACACCCTGAGATGCTCTTCATCTGGTGATGAGGTGAGTCTGGTGCTAGCAGGTCTGTTTGGATCATCAAAACGTGCATAAAACTTATTGAGGGCATCAGGCAGAGATGGGTCCCTGGACCCATCTCTGGGACCCATATGCACTACAATATGAAGTTAACTGTAGTTTCGAGACATTTTAAAATGCTTCTGTTCAAAAACACATCCGACACTTGCGGGGGGTGGGGGGGTAGCGGTGCGCCACAGCTTCTGCTGTGAGAGCAGATCTCCGAACGCGTGAAGTTCCTCCTTTTACTTCTTGAGTTTGAATGAATGGACACTTCCTGCTGTCAGAAGGCAGGAAACGTGGCCTTATATGGTGTTTTGAGGGGTGGGAATTATGTAAATGACCTCTCCGCGAGCACGCGCAGGTTGATAGAACAGGTGGGATTCATTAAATTTACGCAGCCATTTACACACTTTTCTTGAGGATAGAAGACTTTGTTGAATCTGACGTGGCATGTTCGTACGAACGCTTCGTACGAACAAAAGTAGGAGAAATTTAGGATAAAAATACGAACATTTTCGTGAATGAGGGCCATTGTTCTCTCTCCTTCACCGTTCTGTCTCATCTCCTAACTCTCTACCCTCTCACATGGTTTCCACAGAATTTTGCAACTCCCTGATGTCATATTTCAATGAAAAGATTATTTCAATTCATAAACACCTTGGACCAAATACTGCCCCCAGCATCCTTGTTGAACTCCCCCCTCCCTCCCTCCCTTTCTCTGTCTTCTCCCTCCCCTCTGCTGATGACATTGCTGACATTATCAGCAAGTCCAAGTCCTCATCCTGTCAACTTGACCCATTTCCCACAGTTCTTGTTAAATCCTGTCTCCCGTCTCTGCTCCCTATCATCACTAATATCATCCACTCCTCCCTAACCTCTGGCATTGTTCCCACAGCCTTCAAATCTGCTGCCATCACCCCCATCATCAAGAAACCAGGTCTTGACTTCACCAACTTCAGTAATCTTCGTCCGATCTCCAATCTGCCCTTCATCTCCAAGATCCTTGAAAAAACTGTTGCTAGTCAACTTCACTCTCACCTGTCCAACAACAACATTTATGAAGAGTTTCAATCTGGATTTCGCCCCCACCATAGCACCGAAACAGCTCTAGTAAAAATTACTAACGACCTTCTTCTTGCTGCTGACTCTGGTCTTCTGTCCATCCTCATTCTTCTTGATCTAAGTTCTGCCTTCGACACCATCTGTCATTCTATCCTCCTCAACAGACTAACCTCCATTGGCATCTCAGGTACCCCGTTAGACTGGTTCAACTCCTATCTCTCTGACCGCACTCAATTCATTCAGCTTAAATCCTTCCGTTCCCAGTCTTCCCCTGTCTCCACGGGTGTCCCCCAAGGCTCTGTCCTCGGACCCCTCCTCTTCATCATTTACCTCCTTCCTCTAGGTCACATCTTCCGCAAATACGGCGTCCATTTCCACTGTTATGCTGATGACACACAGCTCTACTTGTCATCAAAACCTA
>JBBPBX010057163.1:0-22527 GCA_038048925.1 Garcialebias charrua | reverse complement strand
TATCGTTCTTTTAAAACGAATAAATAAACATCAAATCAAATCAAAAAATTAAACGATCAAAATGAGAAAACAAAACGCAAAAAATATACAAAACGATGAAAAAAGGATCATGTTTAAAGAGAGTTTTAAAGAGTAAACCAACATCATTGTCATAAAAGAAAAACTAACAAAACTTTGCATTTCTTCGACAAATGCTTTGATTGTCAAAGATCTCACGTGATCCGTCAGCATTGAGTGTTGGGGATGACTCTCAGCGACTACCACACCAAAATTTATCACATTGTCTGAAAAACAGAGAATTATACTGTTTGTCTATAACGCTCTGAAAATGTCATTAAAACCTGTCCAGTGATGAGCTTTTTTGCTCCACTCACCCACATTTACACGACTGCCCTCTTTTCACGGCGAAGTAGAAAATAAAATAAAACAAATATAAAGGAGCTGCTGTGACCCAAGTGATACACAGACGAGCTACAAAGTGAGAAGGTAAGTGTCCACTCAGGACGGAGAACATCCGTTAAGAGAATAACACGAGTAAAACATGTTGGAGACACTGAACGGTGTGTGGTTTGTGGTCTGTCTGCATCATTATGGTCTGCTCAGTGGGAACAGTGGAAACACTTTAACTCCACTCTGTCATCAGCAGACAACTTCTGCAGCTGCACAGTCTGAGTAACACCCTATTGAACCTCTACATCAGATGTTTTTTTATTTTTATTAAGCTATTTCTTTAGCTTCTTTGGTTTTGCTCATTTTAACTATTAGCTATGGTTTTGTTGTGTTAGCCAGTTGCTACTGTTTTGCCAATTAAAATTTTTAGCAACAGTTTTTAGCTTTTAGCTAATGTTTACTGTATTACTGTTCCTACAGTTTTGCTGGGTTAAGTTTTTAGCCACGGTTATAATGGTTTTAGCTTGATTCACTACTGTTTAGCAGAATATATATATTTTTTTACTTTTCTTGTAATTTTAATATTTTATTCATTCAACCTTTATTTAGGCAGGTTAATCTCATTGAGCCTCGAGGACTCATTTACAAGAGAGACCTGTCTACAAACTAAAGAATGATGACAACAGCAACAGTAGAATTTCTTTGGACAATCAACAATAGACAAACATAAGAGAGAAATACAGATTTTTTTAAAACAAGTTAAAACAAAGATATCAAAGTAGCAAAACAGACAGATTATAAGGCAGATGTAGAAAATCAAAAACAGGAACATGTCAGCATTGGTTTTTGCCAGGATTCCAACAGATTTTAAAGACATTTAGAGAAGTCAAGGCTGAGATCAGATCTTTTTGTAAGATATTCCAGGAAGCAGGAGCGGAGTAGGAGAAGGCCCTTTTGCCAAGTTCAGTTCTCACTGATGGAACACTGCAGGTAATCATGTCCTGAGAGCGCACGCTGTAACTGCACTCACGCAAAGACATGTCATTTTAGTGACTGTTTTGCACATTTTAGCTATTAGCTTGAAGTTGCTAGTCTTACCGTTAACAAGTCATTTTCAGCTTCTTCAACCAACTTCAGCAAAGTTATTCACTCAGTAGACTGCGTTTTCACAGAGAGCTCATATTTGTCGGTTTTATTGTCTTTAGGCAATCGATGTGCCGTCTTGATTTCCAGACTTGATTTTTTTTTTAAACTGCTTGGTTGTTTTCTCATGCTGCACAAAATGCTTTTTTTCTGAGCTCTAATACTGTAGCTCTTCTAACTCTGACTGGCTCTGAATGAACATGATTTATACCTTAAGGCCGCCTTCTATTCTGTTGATTGCAGAGTCAGTGAGTTGTTGTAATGAAGGGAACGAGGTCACATGAAAGATTTGTAGCCTCGTCGGTGTCCTCACAGATCACAAACGATGTGCCAATTTTATGGTTTTTAAAACAAATAGGTGACGGGGAGTCATTTTGACAACAGGAAGCTGTAAGTCCTCAAGGTTGACTGAAAGTATTTACCTTTAATAAAACTGACAACACACTGATGCAAAGACGCCTGTTTTAGGGATCAGTAAAAAAGAACATAAAATTAGAAAAATAATGAAAAATATCATAAAAGTAGAATTATTAGAAAAGAATATTTAAGGGTTTGCATTCCTTGATGAAACACATGCACCTCTTTTCACGTCAGTTTTATACTAAAATCATTATGTTGAGAGAGGATGGAGGATTAAAGAATCTTTATTTGTCATGTGGCGGAACAAAAACGTGTACACAGGGTCCCAGTTACATCCAACAAAAGTATTAAAATGTAAAAGAAAAACAGTAACAAGATCTAAGATATGAACTAAGAAAAATGTTAACTAAAATATAAGCACTAATAGCATAAAAACAATACGCCAAACAGCAGCACGAACATGAGTTTGTGTGAGCAGATGAATACAGCAACATGAAACAGATCAGCAGCAACATGAAACAGATCAGCAGCAACATGATGTGATATTTCAGTGATTATTCTGGTTATTTATTCATGAGTCTAACAGCCTCAGGGTAGAAGCTGTTCCTCAGTCTAGTGGTTCTACACTTAATGCTCCTTAACCTCCTTCCTGAGGGGAGCGGGGCTAAAAGTGTGTGTGCTGGGTGAGTGGGGTCCTTCATGATGCAGGTGGCTCTCTTCCTGCATCTGGAGGTGTAGATGTCTGTGATGGTGGGGAGGCTGACTCCAACAGACTTCTGTGCAGCCTTCACTACTCTCTGCAAAGCTTTTCTTTCTGCAACTGTGCAGAGAAGTGTGGGAAGGGTTTTAAAATCTTAATATAAAGTTTACTGAACTTAAATTTAAACTTGAACTTGGACTATTGTATCCCTACTTCACGGTTTTTCACTTATCGTGGGGCTTCAGGGTACAGATCCACCGCGATAAACGAGGGACTACTGTATTAGTGTTTAGCATATTTCTTAGTTTAGCGTATTTTTTTGTTTGGATCTTACATCCTTGTTCAACATTTCTTTTTATAATTTATATTTTTGCTATTGTTGGATGTAATTGGGACCCTGTGTACACAAGTTCGTTCCACCTCATGTACTACATGTGATGCAAATGGTAATTAAACCTTGAACTTGATTTGTGTGTGTGTGTGTGTGTATAGATATAAACTTTATTGATTAAAAACAAAATATGGGGATTTTTTTTCTTCTTCTAATTTGAGGTTTTAATTACCGTTGTGCTAATCTTAGCTTTTAGCTGCAGTTTTTGGGACCTCGTGTACATAATCTCGTTTTCATCTCATGTACCACATGCGGTGCAAATGACAATAAAGACTCTCTGACTCTGACTCTCTGACTCTTAATTTTAGCTTTTAGCCAGGATTTGCAGTTTTAGCTTAGAGTTACAATTAAGTTAGTTTTACTCATTTAAGTAACTTGTTTTATTATCACATTTACTGTTCTGTTAGTTGATATTAGCCACTGTTTAAACAAACTGTTTAAATCATTTTAGACATATACAGTCATTGCTTCCTTTTTGCAAGTTACATTTTATCTGTAGTTCATGAATATATGTTAACAGAAAACACACAGACTCATGGGCAAAAACACTATTATCCACCTTTTGTTTTTAAATAAAATTTGAACCACCATATTGTGCTGCACAAATCTGAAAATTAGTATATTTACATGAGAAAATATGAGGTGCTATTTTCTGACACTATAGAAGCTGACTCAATTTTCAAAGAGATAATATTGCGCATGGAAACTGGTTTTTGAAGGTGATATGTTTTTTTTCTTCTAATTTTAAATTTCAATAAATAGTTACCATTTCATAACTGCAAAATGTCTGAGTTTAGGTTGTTTTTCCTGAACCAGATCAGATGATTCTCAGCTGAGCTGCAGCTCAGTTTAACCCGGCTGTGTCTGGACTTTATTCACTTGAGAGTCTCGAATAAGGACCCCATGTTACAGAACAGAAAAGAAAAAAAACATGAAAGTAAAAAAAGTTAAATAAAACAACTGTCTGGGTCCTGCGTTACATCCTACGATCAGCTCAAAAAGATGAGAAACTGGATTTTAAATTTTTATCTTGTCAGCGCATCGATAAAGTGTGTGATGTGTGTGTGCCTCCGAGATGACAGCAGCCTTCCTGAGTCAGCCATCCTGTCGTCTAAACACATCGTTTGCTTTTTGTCAGTTTGTAAAACTTTCTTCTCTACAACTAAAGTTTCACTACACAGTAAAGTCCCTTTTCCTTCCATGTGAGCTGCTTTGGCACCACAGTGCAATGATCAAATGGTATTTTCACTGTAGACTCAGATTTATAGAAGCATTAAGTTTGAAACACTATACAGTACTGTATATGTAAATGATCCACAAAATAGTTCTAATTATTTAATAAATAAGGTTTTAAATTAAACTAAGAACTTATACATCAAACAAATGTAGCCCGGGGTAAAAACTACATGTACAGTACATATATATTTCTTTCCCCTAGACCTATTTGTTTTTTTTTTAAAGTCCCACTTTCTGCTGTCTGTGAGTGCCACTTGAGTCAGTCTCCCCACCATCACAGACATTTACACCTCCAGATGCAGAAAAAGAGCCACCTGCATCATGAAAGACCTCACTCACCCAGCACACTCACTCTTTGCACCACTCCCCTCGGGACGGAGGTTGAGGAGCATCAAATGTAGAACCACTAGACTGAGGAACAGCTTCTACCCTGAGGCTGTCAGACTCATGAATAAATAAATAATAAGAATAAACACTGCAAAATGTCACATCATGTTGATACTGATCTGTTTCTTGTTGCTGCGTTCATCTGTGACCATCTGCTCATAATGACTCATGTTCGTGCTGCTGTTTATAATGATGTTTTTCTACTACATTAGGGCTTAGTGTATTACTAGCTGATGTCTCTCTTAGTTAATCCTAGATGTTATTATTGTTTTTCTCTTGCATTTGTTGTTGGATGTAACTGGGACCCTGTGTACATAATCTCGTTTTCAACACATGTACTACATGCGGTGCAAATGACAATAAATTCTCTCTGACTCTCTGACTCTGACTCTGAGTCATGTGCTCACAGAGTAGTTCCACATCTCACAGGTCATGTGATTGTGTTAACCAATGGTAGCCATGGAGGAAAGGTAGAAATTGCACTGACTTCCTCTCAATCAGATGGCTGAGGGAAGCAGGTGGATGGATACTACCAGGTGGTTTTTACAAACAATTTGTTATTTTGGTCTCTAGTGTTTTTACTGTATTATTTGACTAAATGTATTGATGTAAAATCTTTAGATCGGACGACAAACACACAGAGGAAAGTTTCATCAGTCTAAGTCTGAAATTATCTTGGAATTGGTGAGTCTGAATTGTTTGTTTTAGCATTAGCTGCTAGTGCTTAGCTTTTTGCAGGCCCAACACTGTCTGTATTGCATTGTATGCCTATTATGGATTGTTGCTTTGTTCTATGTACAAACACTGAACAGTAGTGTTCCATTGTAAATATTAATAATGTATTTATTTGGGATTTATTAGTTTATTTTGGATTTATATTGTGTACACATGGTCAAGCTTTTATTAACTTTAGGTTTTGTTATTAGCTTGATGTATAGAACCTTACAAGTCGTGTTTGTCTAATACAGGCCAGGTGGACTTGAAAGGACTTGAATGAACTTGGATTTCCTCAAACCTCATCAATCAGCTTGGAGGTTTGTGGATGGCGAGCTAACCAACTGCACAGCTGGGAGCACAGAATCCCAGCCTACAACTGAACTCTACCCATGGTCTGGTAGGAGGCTGATACAGCCTAAGGCCCCATCTCCTTAACTATCTTTGCCCTCACAAAAACAGCTTCCAACACTGGATTCTTCAAACTACATCTCTTCATGCTTGAACTTATATAAACTCAAAACTCCATGAACACTCTAAACTTTACAAACTCATACTGGAAAATTAGTTGTGTCAAAGACCTGGATTGTTGGCACAGCTGATGATGGACTTTTCCTTATTTTTCTCTGACAAAGAGCTTGTATTGATTTTGATTTCTTTCTTTTGCAACAGTATTAAGTGCACCTAAGAACAATAACTGCTGCAGCAATTTGTACATACTTTGTGGTGTTTGGTTTATTTTTGTTTATTTATTTTACATGTTTGTTATTGCTTCTTGTTTATTATAATACATGGTACCATCAAAAAACTACTTCAGTCTCTGTCATTAATTACTGTTCTCCAGCTCCAGTAGATGAATCTAGTCTTCTGTATTTTAGCCTGCTTACCAGTGTAAAAAGCTCATTGGGTGTTACACAAATATTTTCAAATGCTCTGGTAATAAATCAGTAGGTCTTCTTTAGTAAACAGAGTTCACTCATGGCTTCATGTTCAATTCTTCTGTAGCCACAGAAACATAAACAGTTTGTTTCGTCAGTCTGAACTGAACTAACTGAACTGATACTCAGGTCAAGCATGTTGTTCAAGCATGGCTTTTTTTTGCCGAAATTTTCATGGTTTTTTGTTGTTGTTGTCAACCTTTAGATCCGGGTGGAGCAGCGTGAAACAGATTGTTCATTATTATAAAGCTGAGGAGAACTGAGAGAATTCAAGTGTTCAGGTCATGTGTGTTTTATGGCTTTGGAAAAGGCTTGTGATCGTGATTAGGCTTCATTCTGGGTTGCAATTGAGTCATTGCCTCAAACTAAGGTGTTTATTTGCGAGTATCGCTTTATGAGTGATAGCATGGAGCAGGAAGTGGACCAATGGATTGTACCCTCATTCACAGTACTGAGGGTGTTTGTCTGGTCTGGGGTTGTGAAGGACATGAACTCAAAAGGCAAAGCTCTTCCTTGAAGGTACATCTAGACATTTTTTGATTGTAGAGTAGCGAAACCTTCCTTGCCCAAGTAGATTCTACATGGTCTCTGCAATTTTCCATACAACTGTGTACGATGTGGGAGGATTGTCATAGGCTGCTTGACACTCCTCTGAGGTAATTGTTGGTGACACAAAATCAAAAAACTTTCAATACAAAAATAATTGTTGGTAACACCCTACAATGGTCCGTCGAGGTCATGTGCCTGGTGCTTGGTCTATGGTTAGTCATACATAAGTTACAAGTGAGCCAGAAAAGGTTTTTGTTGCAAAAACTGGATAAAAGCAAGTTGGTGCGACTATAGAAAATGGCAGATGAAAGATTTTGAAACAGTCGCTTCCATGACTCATCCAGTATCCGTGGTCAATCAAAGGCCTGCAGTGTGCTGGCGTGAAATCATCAGCTTGATGAAGCTCGCCTGGAACCTCGGCCTATAGGTCTTAAGAACCGAGCTGGAAGTGGGTAGGATCACTGAAAGAAGCAGCGACAACCCGAGTAGGGCCAAGTAAATTTGTGGGAAAAGACTTCTATGTTCTGACCCTCGCCTATGGTCATGAGATTTAGACCAAAAAAAAAAAAAAAACTAGAGCCCTGATACAATTAGATGAAACAGCTGTTTGTAGGGTGGCCAGGGTCGACCTTAGAAATCGTGTGAAGAGCTCTGTCATCCGGGGTGATCTGGAATTGGAGCTGCTGCTCCTCCACATTGAAAGCAGTCAGCTGAGGTGGTTCCAACATCTGATGCCTCCCTCTGTACGTTTTCCAGTCATGTCCCACTGGGAGGAAACTCAGACGTTGATGAAAATATTACGTACCCTTTTTGGCCCAGGAACGCATCAGGGGAAGCTGGAGAGTGTTGTTGGGGACAGAGTTGTCTGGGTTTCCCTCATGGACCCATTGCTTCCACAACCCGACCTCAAACAAATAGAAAAACTGATTACCAGTAATTTGTTCTTGGTTGGTTGTAAACCATTAACTGCTTAGTTTTACATGTTGCAGGGGTATAATCTTTAGTTTCCACACAAAACCTTACATTATTCAAGCATCACAAGACTGGGGTCATAGGTCATCCTAGTTGTAGATGTTGAGAACAAAGATTAAAGTCCTTATCAAAATCCAGTAGACCAAGTGAGACTGGCATTGCTTGTAGTTGACCATTTTTTTAAATTACATTTGGGATGATTTAAAACACATGTTGACAAATCTACAAAAGCATAAAGCACACATAACATGTTTTAATAATACTTACAATTAGGAACAATTTTCCACCTACTAAAATTATACAAATGTTCACTTTAAGGTATCAGGTTATGGCAAAACAGTCCGTCTATCACTACATCACTTTTTTACCAAGATGAGAAAATTGACATTATATTTGTGAAACTGCTGAAGTATGTTGGACAAAAATATAACATGTCCACTACAGTATATTCTTTCCTGGTCTGGTGTGTTAATTTCGGATGCTTCACTGATGCTCCATCCTGCCACACCTCTGATTATCACGGTCTCATCCTTCTCCCCTCTCAGCCTTTTTGTATTCCCTTCATCCCAACGCTCATTTATTTCCATGGGAAAGCATCGATTGGCTAGTCCTTCGGTCTGGACTAATATTTCATTTCTTGCAGCCTCACCCGCCTCGTCCATCCTCCTCAATGCCACACTCCTCTCCCTCATTAGTCCCACCCTCTAAATCAGGGATGCCTTGGCCTGCCAACCCATTTGAGTTGGCCCACCAAACTGTCCTCATTACTATATTAAAATTTTCTTTGAAGATTTAGTGTGTTTACACTCATTGAATCCACCTAGGGCTGGACGATATGGACAAAACGTTTATCACAATATATTTCTTAATTTCAGTCGATAACAATATAATTCAATATTAATATAAAAGCCTCAGAAAAACAGTACGGACTGTACAAATAAATTAATGTTCACCTTTTATTTGTATTTAGCCTTCAAAATTTTTTGAAATCACAGTCAAACATAAAACTCAACTTTGTCAATATTAATAGTTTTAACTTTAAACAACAACATAAACTAACCCATGTTAGGTTTCTGTTTTGATACAGCTGGGGGTGTTGTTTCAGGGACATGTTGGCTCAAACTTTTATTGTGCTTCATTGTGTGATGTGTTCCCACCGCAAGTTGGAACGACTCTCCATTACATTTTGCAGCGCACTGAAACCTGCAGTTTATCGGATCTTAGAAAGCCGAACCACTTCCACACTGCTTAATTAGTCTTTACTCTATGGTAAATGGAGCTTACTTATATAGCGCCTTCCAGCCCCCTATGAGGGGCCCCAATGCGCTTCACAGCACCATCCACCCATTCATACACACATTCATACACCGGTAGTGGTAGTCTGCCATGCAAGGCACCAGCCAGTCCTACCGGGAGCAACTCGGGGTTAAGTGTCTTGCCCAGGGACACAACAACACATGGTGTGGGAACTCAGGATTCGAACCTCCAACCTTCCGATCGGGGGACGACTGCCATCACCACTACGCCACGGCTGCCCCCACGGCTATGATTACGGCTTTCTCTTTGCTTGTGAAAGCTTGTTCAGTCACATTCGTCATGGGAACACATTTTAAAGCAAAAACTTAAACGCGTTGGAGATTAGCCTAGCCTAGTCTGCTACCGCTAACGCCTTCTGGACTCGAGCTCTGCGTAACATCTACGTCGCCACGCACTTATGTAGTTGTGTCGCAGCTTTTTCTGTCCGGGTTGAAACTGAAGCAGCCGCTTCAACCCGAACAGAAAAAGACATACGTCAGTGAAACGCTGTAATCCTATCAAAGTATTGAAACGTGCTTAAAACTCATATCGTTATTGAATAAAAGTATATTGCAATATATATCGATATCTGATTTATTGTCCAGCCCTAATTCCAGCCATTGACTTTATTGTTAGTCAGCCTGACTACCATAATTTAACTACATTCAACACTTGGGGCGGGACGTCTCCTCTCGGTCTCTGCTTTGCTTTTGCTTTGTTTTGTCTGTGAAACTGTCTGAGAGCCTCTCTTCTTCAAAATCTTCCGAATCATAACTATGGACTTCAATTTTTGTCAGTTGGTTCCTCAACACAACTGATAACAACATTTCTTCAAAGAGAAGACAGGCTGTAGGCGAGCCGATTTGCCCTGTTGGCATGCACACAGGGGCGGCCGTGGTGTAGTGGTAATGGCAGTCGACCCCTGATCGGAAGGTTGGAGGTTTGAATCCCACATCCGCCCACCATGTGTCGTTGTGTCCCTGGGCAAGACACTTAACCCCGAGTTGCTCCCAGTAGGTCTGGATGGCGCCTTGCAAGGCAGGCTACCACTACTGGTGTATGAATGTCTGAGTGAATGGGTGGATGGCTGGTATTGTAAAGTGCTTTGGGGCTCCTCACAGGGGGCTGGAAAGCGCTATATAAATAAGCTCCATTTACCATTTTTACAATTACTTGCTCTTCTCAAGGGCGGGACGTCTCCTCTCGGTCGCTGCTTGCCTTTGCTTTGTCTTGTCTGTGAAACTGTCTGAGAGCCTCTCTTCTACAAATCTTCTGAATCATAACTATGGACTTCAATTTGGTCAGTTGGTCCCTCAACACAACTGATAACATTTCTTCAAAGAGAAGACAGGCTGTAGGTGAGCCGATTTGCCCTGTTGGCATGCACACAGCTGGATATCTCATCGACTTGGAAGACTTGATGATGTGTCTATCTCTGCTGTCATCTGTGGATCTTAAGGACGCATACTTAATTGGATTTATGATAACGGGTTCCTGCTTTTTGGATTTGGCTGGTTCCTGATCTATCAACATAAAAGGAAGACGTCGGCGGCTAATCTGGACCTGGTCAGGCTGCCTGCCTTACATGATGGCTGGTTCATGTCTCGAGAACCCAGACTTTTGGCTGAATGGATTAGATCTCGGGGATTTTTTCAGGCACGTTCCATTGGTGTGGTCATTTTAATTTGGACATTTTTCCGAAGCGAGTGGACCGACACAGACTGAAGGTATGTCATTAAAGTTCTGCCTGTTCCCAAAACAATCGTGTTTTTCGGACAATCGGCTCCCCGACTGGCTTTGACAGGCCATCTTATCTCAAAACGCCTGAGAAGTTTTGTAAACCAGATGCTCTCATTCCCCTCCCAAACCTGCTACTGAGGAATTCCACTGACTTTTCAGAGGAGCACAGCTGAATAAAACTTCTGTCATCATTTCAGGACTCTCGCCTCTGGCCGACCTCGACAGCTCGCCCCGGATGAACATACCGAGCTGTTGAGGTCGGCCAGAGTCCTGAAATGATGATTTCTCAAGTTTAGAAATTTGATTTGATGTTTATTCATTCATTTTAAAAGAACAATACAAGACAGTTTCATCAGATACAAGAATACAAGTAGGATAAAATGAAGGGAGCAGAAAGAAGATGAAATCTTATTATATCTGCCCCTTATTTCACAGTTTGTTCAACCAATGATAACCTTCAAGCAACATCACAGAATGAATAATTCTACTTATTTTTCTAACTGTAATACACAAACTACATCACAAAATGAATAATTCTACTTAATTTTCCTAACTGTAATACACAAACTACATCACAAAATGAATAATTCTACTTAATTTTCCTAACTAATACATAAACTAGATCACAAAATGAATAATTCTACTTAATTTTTCTAACTGTAATACACAAACTACATCACCCATAATTCTACTTACTTTTTCTAACTGTGATACACAAACTACATCACAAAATGAATAATTCTACTTAATTTTTCTAACTAATACACAATTTTTCTAACTAATACACAAAATACATCACACTTAATTTTTTTTTCTACTTAATTTTCCTATTTTTTTATTATTTTTTTCTACTTAATTTTCCTAACAAACTAGATCATAAAATGAATAATTCTACTTAATTAGAAATAGGAATGCTCTCCCATTCATGTCTAATACAGGCCTCTAACTGTTCAATCGTCTTGGGCCTCCTTTGTCGCACCTTCCTCTTTATGATGCGCCAAATGTTCTCTATAGGTGAAAGATCTGGACTGCAGGCTGGCCATTTCAGTACCGGATCCTTCTCCTACGTAGCCATGATGTTTAATTGCTGCAGAATGTGGTCTGGCATTATCTTGTTGAAAAATGCAGGGTCTTCCCTGAAAGAGATGACGTCTAGATGGGAGCATATGTTGTTCAGAACCTGAACATAATTCTCTGCATTAGTGCCTTTCCAGATATGCAAGCTGCCCATGCCACAAGCGCTCATGCAACCCCATACCATCAGTGATGCAGGCTTCTGAACGGAGCGTTGATAACAACTTGGGCTATCCTTGTCCTCTGGTCCGGATGACATAGCGTCCCAGTGTTCCATAAAGAACTTCAAATTGTGACTCATCTGACCACAGAACAGTCTTCCATTTTGCCACACTCCATTTTAAATTACCCCTGGCCTAGTGCAAACGTCTGAGCTTGTTTAGAAATGGCTTCCTCTTTGCACTGTAGAGTTTCAGCTGGCAACGGCGGATTGTATTCACTGACAATGCTCCTGTGCTCCAGCATCAATGTGTGACATGGAGGCTGCACAGTTGCAGAGAGGAAAGCTCTACAGAGAGTGGTGAAGGCTGCACAGAAGTCTGTTGGAGTCAGTCTCCCCACCATCACAGACATTTACACCTCCAGATGCAGGAAAAGAGCCACCTGCATCATGAAAGACCTCACTCACCCAGCACACTCACTCTTTGCCCCACTCCCCTCAGGACGGAGGTTGAGGAGCATCAAATGTAGAACCACTAGACTGAGGAACAGCTTCTACCCTGAGGCTGTTAGACTCATGAATAAATAAATAATAAGAATAAACACTGCAAAATATCACATCATGCTGATCTGTTTTCTTGTTGCTGTGTTCATCTGTGACCATCTGCTCATACAGACTCATGTTCGTGCTGCTGTTTATAATGATGTTTTTCCACTACATTAGGGCTTAGTGTATTACTAGTTGATGTTTTTCTTAGTTAATTCTAGATGTTATTACTGTTTTTCTCTTGCATTTGTTGTTGGATGTAACTGGGACCCTGTGTACATAATCTCGTTTTCATCACATGTACCACATGCGGTGCAAATGACAATAAAGACTCTCTCTCTGACAATGCTTTCTGGAAGTATTCCTGAGCCCAATAATTCTCAGTCGGGTCATCTGTCCAGATGACCCGAATGAGAATTATTGGATTTGGTACCTGGATTATTGAGCATGAACTTTCTTGTTATTCCTGAGCCCATTCTGTTATTTCCTTGATCGTGGCATTGGTGCAGTGACGTTTAAGGGCCCGGAGATCACAAGCATCCGGTAGAGTTTTACGGCCTTGACCCTACACAGCGATTGTTGCAGAGTCTCTGAATCTTTTGATGATGTTATGCACAGCTGAGGATGATAGAAGTCTGCTATTTTATTATGGGTACACCATTCTGGTATTGCTGCACTATCTTTCTGCACAACAATGGTGGAATTGGTGATCCTCTTACCATCTTGGCTTCTGAGACACTGACACTCTGAGAAGCTCTTTTTATACCCAATCATGTTGTCAATTGACCTAATAAGTGTTAATTGTTCTTCCAGCTGTTGTAATATGCTCAATTTCCTTTTTCCAGCCACTTATTGCTACTTGTCCCAACTTTTTTGGGATTTGTTGACACTGTGAAATTTTGAATGTTACATTTACTCAGATTAAACTTTTGATCTGTCATCCATGTTCTATTACAAATACAATTTTGACATTTGCCATCTCCACATCATTGCATTCAGTTTTTATTCACAATTTGTTTAGTGTCCCAACTTTTTTGGAATCCGATTTGTACTACACAGTACAGTAGCTAATTTATGTATTTTTATTTTTAAATAATGGGCTATGCATGGAGCAGCGTGACGCATTTCATCGTTGATTGTTTTTTATATTGGCTGTGTCCTTGGGTGTCCTGAAAGGCGCTTTTACATAAAATGATGATTATTATTACATAATGACCTGCAAAAAAAAGTTACAAAGTTAAAACATTGCACTTATAATGGCATTGAACATATTTAAAAATATAACAACAGTGTCACCTACTGGATCAGTAATTATATTTTTATTTGTATAAAAATTGCAAAGTGCTTCATTTCTATAAATCTTATTTTGCTGCATGCTGAAAAGATTTAGGATACTTTTAACATTTTAACTAATGTTGCTCCGTTAACAGATTTGTAGGTTATGCCCACCTGATGGCATTTTGTTGCCAGACAGAACCAACCACACACGACATTGCATATATATTACTGCTGGTTCAACAGTAATATATCCATGTTTTAGTGAAACTGCATTGCACTAAAACCATAGATATACGGAAGGATCTGTGTTCGGATATTCTCGGAAATGGACCGCAATGATCCTTAAAAAATCCCAAAATCTGGATGCTTATCTTCGGCAGATCAAAAATAAATGTGGCTGTTATTTGTCAAGGGCCTGCCAAAGATAAGTACAGTATCCGGATTTTGGGATCTTGGGATTTTTTAAGGATCATTGCGGTCCATTTCCGGGAATATACGTATAAGTATATGTAAAGGATACGGAGATATACTACATCAGATCTTACCGTATATCTATGGTTTTAGTGCAGTACAGCTGCGACATTGTTTCAAAGATTTGACTAAAATATCAAAAACATAGACATTATGTTCAGAACTTCTTGATCTTAATTCTAATGGAAAAAAATACTATAATGATTAGGAAAGAGACAATTTTTTTTTGTATTGATTTTTAAGAGAATCGTCAAAATGGGCTTCAACACAAACTTCTATTTGCTAGATTAATAAAATCTTATTTGTTTCACGGATCATTGCAGGAGTATTGAATCAGATATTTTGTTTGGCTGTTGCTGAAAAGACACAACCAGCTGGTTTTAGGTGGGCATCTCCATCTGCTGATCCTTCAGAGGATCGTTTCAGGACATGGAATGTAGATTAGAAGAAAGCGAGATAAGTCGCCGTCATCAATGATTTTTAAAATACTGTACTCTTGTCAAACCTTCAGCCAAAACAAAATCCTAGTTTTAGAATAAATGTAATCCACAGCTTTGTCACGCATGAAACTCTACAAGTGAACTTAGGCCCGTTTCAACACTCTGGATTTAGACTGGAAAAAAATTAAATAATTTAAACACTTGTGTCATTTAATCATTTCAACTCCAAGGAAATTAATCAAGAAGCAAAATAAATGGGAACAGATTTATTTATTTGTTCAACTTTCATTTGTCAAACAATGTATTTTTTTTCCCACTACAATCTCAATTTAAACATCATAAAAGAAATAAAAAAAATACAATTTTAAGATGATCTACAAGATATATACATTAAAAATACACAAATACACACCCACACAGACTGGCTGTATTTACAGCATTTAAAGTCCGAGCATCGATTTCTGCATACAGCGGGGTTCAGAGGTCTGAATCCACTACGGAAAACATCACAATCTAACATCGAACTTGTGATTTTATTGAAAGTCAACGCGAATATGAAATACAACTTATGTATCTATATTGCTATATCAGTAGCTAATAAATGCATAATTTAATTTGCAGCTTTACGTGATATGATCAGATCTTTTGAAGTAAAAAGGTTAGAAACAATTATTCTTACCTGTTGTGGATGAACGACCCTTACTTGTAAGAAACTGAGGTCATTCAAAGCGCACAACAGGTAAGATATTAAATGTTCACAACTTTTCCATTGAACCCCACTTCAAAAGATCTGAACGTTTGCTTTGAGGTGTAAAAATTAATTGAGGTGCTGCAACAACGTCCAAAAGCAGGTTCTCTGTTCTACAGACACAACTTCATGCTTGAAACCATGAAACATTTTCAAACTCCGTAAAAACACCAGAGTTAGAAACTGCTTGAACAACCGGAGTGCAGACTTGCATAGCTTTTCTGTGTTCGATAAAAAATAAAATAAGTACCTCAGAATAATATCCCTGCAGCTCTTTCAAAAGACCAAATTTATGATTTAAATCTTCTAAAGCTGCTTCAAAAACAGGACTCAGGCCTCTAAATCCCACTGTACGCCTGTGCATTCATGTATTTGTGTACAAATGATGTATATATTGCATCAACCACTAAATGCAAACAAAGTGTTTTTGAAGACAAAGTCCCGTTTTTCAATTCTTCTGGTCCTCTTGAAAAAAGGTCATAAAGTCAAGACTCCACCCCCGAATCAGGATGTAAAAATCAACATTAAGGAACAATTTGAGGCTTTCAAGAGCTTTCTAACAACCTGCAAGCACGGGTATTAATTAAAAAAAACGGAACAAAGACAGGATCACTCAAAAACATACAAGCCAGAAAAACAGAAATATTGAACTTCTTATAGCACAGCTATTTTTTTTAAAGAAACACTAATAAGCACAGAAGAATGGGGCCGACCAAAGGACTGCACTGACTTATGCTACGTTAATGGTAACTATGGCAACAAACAAGTGGAGCGATGGACAGTATCGAGTGTACAGTTTATATTTTACAGCTGGTGTTGATCAGAGAGTACGGACAGGAGTGACAGTGAAAACAAGCTGATGTGTAAAAGTTGATCTTATTTACAGGAGAAGCTCCGTATCTCCACCACGAGCTCACTGACTGCTGCTGAACAAGAACCTGCATCTAACTTCACCCTCATCCACACTACGTGAGTGCACGTTTCCAAGAGACTCCACTCACCCGGCTGAACTCAGAACAAATCTTATGACAGCAACCTGAAGTTGATTCGGCGTGGGGAGAGGGGGGAAAAAAATGCTGTTTTCTGCGCTTTAGATCAACATTTTTAAGTTTTGGCAGCTACAGCAAACTGAAAAAGTAAAAGCTTGTCAGCGTTTGGGGCTATCGGGTTTGAAAACGGGCTAATGAGCGGTTTAATTTCAGAGCGTGAAGTTTGGAAAAGCGTTTCCCAGGCAGTTTGACGGTTCACTTTACGATACAAGCCAAGGATGCACTTAAACATTAAAAAAAGCAGATCATAAATAGACAGTCGTAAAAAACAGTGGGCCAAAATTCATCCACAACCACGTGAGAAACGGTAAACGTCAACTGCAGGTTATTTGCTGCCAGTTCTGTGAACTACTGGAACATGGGATGGACTCGCACAGCTTTTCCATTTGGACTTTACTTTTAACATTTATAAAACATGATGGGATGTGTAGTGTTTCACTTCAGAATCGTCTTCAAGCCTAAAACTCAAATTAGAACTAAAACACACAATTGCTGCAACTCGATGCACAATTAGTTGCATATTGTAGTTAAACAAGTGAACGCACGTGACTCCTTATAGCTTCTCATTGTCTTTTGTTGTTCTGATTTGTGACAAACGATTCAGCTTTAAACTACTAAAATGATGATGTCCAAGTTTTATTAATTCAGTGTGTCTATAAACTACACAAATTATGCTTTTGATGTTTAAATTTGTTTGCTCTTTTATACAAGATAATTCAAGATATTTAGTCATTTTTATTAAGCAGCACAACCAGTCTTTTAAGAATGATGCGCCACAGAACAGGAAGTGGAGCCGAGCTGAGGTTGATCCATGTGAAAACCCGTAAATATCAGCTCGTTTTTATCTTAGTTATTTCATTTCATATAAATTTTGACCATAACAAGAGGTAATTACTGAAGATATTTAAGAGTCACTGATGCATACAGATGTGATGGACAACAATTTTAAGTTTTAAATATGTTTTTTATTTTGGTATTTGCAAAGTTTGATGCTCGGTTATGCGTGCATAAAGTAAGATTCATAACTGTCTTTTTGACATGTGGACATGCACTATGTTCAGTTTACAATCTTTGGATAAAAACATTTTAAAAAAAGTTTATTTTTATGAAATTTAAAAATAGGACTAATTTTTGTTGAACTTGCAAAACTAAACAGCTAGTTATGTCCTAAAATTACGTTTTACATGAAAAATGCAGGAAGCTATAGAAGAGGATAAGGGCTACAGTGAAAATGTATTTATTTTTAAAAAGATTACAGTCATAATTCTGAGAAAGAATAGTCAGAATTCTGAAAAAAGTACCGGTACATGTATTTTCTTTTCACTGTGGCCCTCATCTTCTTCCATAGAAATCTGACATATTTATTCAAATATTGATTCAGAGTCACGCCTAAAGAACAACGCTCCAACATTAAAAAGATTAGCTCGACAAAGACCCCCCACCCCACCCGTCAGAACGTCAGCGTCTGAGTTCACAACTTCACGGACATATCTGAAGAAACAGCACACAGCCACATCATTAAGTCCTGAAGACTCAAATATCTTCACTAATCACTCCCAGTTTGGGTCAAACTTTGTAAAAAAATAATAACTGGCACGTATTCCAACAGACTGACAAGCTAAATGTAATTCTGAGCAAGACCAAAGTGAATTTCAACCATCTCAGAACGATTTAAGTCTCCTAAATTTTGAAGTGATTCATGCAGTTGCTTTAAAAAAAAACAACTTTAAATTGGAAGGAAACTTTGAAACTGACGCCAGACACGCCTGAGCTCCTGCAGCAAAATAAAAACATAAACCGCAGCCTGATACGAACAGAACTCTTTGGTCCAGTTTGAATTTGCGATGCTCACAAATGCTCCTTTTCAAACACTCACAACACAGGAAATACTCAAATAGAACCTTCAGTTTAAAGAAAAGTTGAGCGAGACGAACGGTATTGTTGACATAACACAAACTAACGGTTTACAAACTGTTGCGAGCTGCGCAGCTGTTTGACATGGAGATTATTGATGTCAAAAATTAACTTTGCATGTTGTATTTACAGCCAGCGGAGTTCTCCCCAGCTCTGTCCTGAGACCTCTCATATTGCGAGCGCTGCCCTTGATGTTTCCTGTCCCTTTCTATCCCTCTCTCTGCAGCCTTCAACCAAGTTCCATCAGAAGACACATTTCTGGCCACTGGCTTTTCATTCTTTGATTGTTCTCCTCCTTTATGTACAGCCCTTTAATCGGCCCCTGCTTTCTACTCGTCTTCCTCCACATTCATTTAGTAAAGAAGCCTGTGCTGATCAGCCCCTCTTCCTTGCACTCCATTGCTTCTTCTCTTTTACCGTTCCCGTACCCCAACGGGAGGCACGTGTTGTTTCGGTTTCCCTCGGTCACCTCAAAGCTCTTCTCCTCCATCGGCTTGCTGATCCAGGCTCCGTAGCCGTGGTCGCTGAGAGACTTAAAGAACTGCTGCTTGGCGAGCTGGAAGGGCATGGCCGACATCTTGGCCTGGGCGTAGGAGGGCAGGCAGAGGAGGTCGGAGCGGCCACACCTCTGGCACAGAGTGCGGAACAAACAATACAGGTTGGACTTGGTCACCCGAGACATGGCCTGTTTGCTCCTGGAGGGAAAACATTTAGACGTTTTTTAGTTTCCGGTAAGTATATATAAAAAATTAAAGTACGCAAAAACAAATGTGACAGCTGAGGTGACACAAGCGTGCTACTTGTAACCATACAGAGGCTGCTGTTTAGTTTGTAATACAACGTGCTGTGCACCACTCTGGTTGGTTTAAATGACATGTTTTGTTAAATCTGACTAGTTAATAAAAACTCCTACTATATTATATATTGTATTTGTTTCTGTGAGAGTATCATATAGATCTAGATTAAGTTTACAGCAACAAATGCTCTTTCAAATTGGCAAATTTTGTTGTTTGACTCCACTTTAAGGTAACAATGTAACACTACTTCCTGAAAAATAACATGATCATCCAGTATCCGTCATCTAAGGATTGTGTAGATGAGCAAGAATTATAAGATTGAACGATTTTTTTAACTAAAATTCTTTACAATTGCTGAGAGTAAAAAACATTGAGTTTATTTCAGCGCCTAAAGCACGGGTACGGTGTTGGTAGTTTTATGGTTGGGTGTAGGGCTGGGCGATATGGAAAAAATCATATATCACGATATGGACTTTTTTATATCACGATAACGATATATATCACGATATATACAACACGATGTGTGTGTGTGTGTGTGTACAGGAAAAATTTGGACCAAAGTTTTTTTATTTTATTATTTTACTACAGATAGTTACAATTATAAGAATGTGAACAAAAAGAACAAGGAAATTTGGACCAAAGTAGAAACTAGATCTACCTTAATTCAAGGAGTACGATTATGGAATGACTTAATGCCAAATGACAAATGTTAAGGAAGCCAAATCATTCCTTGTATTTAAGAAACTGGTAAAAAATGAATTGCTAAAAAAAATATAAATGAATCTAATTTAATGTGTGATATATGTGAATTGAAAATTGACTGAGTTATTTACTTATTTTGTTATTATAGAAAATATTGTTTGAACTGTTATTAGATGAATAAGGAGCAGATTTAATAAGATTTATTCTTCATCTGCTACCTTTCATTTTATTTTTTTTTTTCTATTATGAATACGTTAATTGTTGTATTTCATTTTATAAAATGAATAAACTAACAAACAAACAAACAACTCCTTTTCTACTTTGGTCCAAATTTTTCCTGCAGGTGGCGGTAAAACAACAGCTGCTAATGAAACTCACGAAGAAGAAATCCGCTCTGAAGTTTGAGTAAACAAAGCAAGAAACAGAAAAGAGAAAACGTTGCGTTTGATTGCGGTTCTGTTGTGTCTCTGGTCTGTTTTGTATTGGTTAACTGGACCCGAGTTCGGACTCGGTTGGACTCTGGGTTCGTGTCCTCTGGACCCATTTTGTCTCCGAGTTTCAGCGGAGCGAAATAATGGAAGCTAACAAGGTGAGCTTCCCCCTCTTTTTGGTAAAAGTTATTCTTCTTGGGCTGCCTGTGCAGCTGTTTTCTCCTTGTTGAGACACCGGCTTCATGCGCCTGCGGCTCTGTTGCTCTCGAGTTTAACAACGTAAAGCATGTGTCGCAAACCCGCGCGTGCGTCAAACATAAAGCAGCGCCGTCATCTCGCAAAACCCCATATGAAGCTTCTTTGCGACAGTTATTTTTTTATTCTTATTTATCACGATAGAGACGATAGAAGGAAAGTAGCACGATAGACACGTTTCTATCGTCCCCACGATATATATCGTCATATCGCACAGCCCTAGTTGGGTGTAAATCTGATGTTTGTAGACAAAGATTTCTTACTACAAATAAAACAAAAAATATATATAGTTAATTTTTGAAGCCTTTGTTCATCCACTTTAACAAGTAACTTATTTTCCAGCGTATGTGTCAGGTTTTTTTTGCATAGATTTGTCAGTCCTGAGACTTACGGTATACGCTGAAGCGACTTGGAGACTTTTGTTTTTTTCCCCAAATTCATAACGCAATTTTTGAGTGACACCTTAAATTTCTAAGAACTGCAACAGCGAGTCCTCCCGTGCACACTCTCGTTTCACTCAGCTGGTGCAGGTGGAGGAACGCTCACAGCTCTGGCCACAATGGATGGATGGATGGAGTCACGCCCCGCCCAGGTGAAATGAAGCTGTTTGACCATTAAAGTGCATTTATTAAGGAGAAGTTAAACTTAGACACGTCTTTGCTATAATGTCGAGCAAACAAATACTGTAATTGTTTTTAAATGTTAATCTTGTTAAATTTCGAAGAACTGCAACAGAAAGTCACTCCGTGCACACTCGCTTCACTCAGCTGGTGCAGGTGGAGGAACGCTGGAGAGCTAGCGGCTCCGGCCGCGATGGATGCGCCATGCTGCCCAGGCAAAATGAAGCGGTTTTGATCATTAAATAAACACATAATAAATGCGACGAGTCAGCAGTGACGCATAATAAATGCAACTCATACGCTAGAAAATACAGTAGTACCGGTAAGTCAAAATGATTAAATGTTGAATGAGTGTAGAAATGTCCTCGCTGTGTGGAAGGAAATAGAAAAGGAGAGTCTCATTAGAAGGAAATCCACAAACGTTGCTGAAGCTGTTCTGGACAGAAAAAGGTCTTAACTTAATTTGTGTGAATTTATTGAGTGGCAAAAAGGTCAAAATAAGGGGATCCCAATACCATTTATTTATTTTCTTTCAGACAGAGTACACGTTAAAATGTCCTTGTTTCCTTTTTTTCTTTCTTCCTTTATTTTATCTTGTAAATATATAGTATATTTTTTTAGATAAGATCTACCGGTATATAGAAAAACAAAATTGTTAAAGAGTGACTGCATTTTATTGTCTGTCCAAACAGGTCTCACTTGTAAATGAGTCTTCGAGGCTCAATGTGATTTATCTGTTTAAATAAATGTTGAATGAATGAATGAATTCAAATGAAGTTTTTAAAAGGTGTTCATGAAAAATTTGTAGTTCTCTGCCATTTACTGAAATGAGATTTGAGAATTTGCCACTGTAGTGAACCAGACGGTGGTTTCTGATACACCTTCGTCTCTTTGAACTGTCCCAGTGACACCTTTTCACCGATATTTTTAGTAAAAAGACATTAACACTATTTTATTACATTATTTTGAATCAAAACACAATAAGTCATAAGAGACTCTCTTATTCCTCTATTTTGTGTTAATGAATAACCTTGTGTTAAGTAAGCATTATTGAATTCAATGTTTGATAGTCAAAGACTGTTTAATTCAAACTGTTTAATTCAAGTTGGAAATCCAATGTTATTTCAAAATGATGGTCACTTCTTCATATGATGAATCAAATGGTGAAAGTGAATTAATATGTCAGACTGAACTCCTCAGTTTTGTTAGAAGTTAGAACACAGTTT
>JBBPBX010057161.1:10438-22528 GCA_038048925.1 Garcialebias charrua | reverse complement strand
AGGCCCTGTTTACACGGACACTGTGTGGGGGAAACGCAACTTTTGGGTATGTTAATTAGGTTGAAAGTTTTGCGTTGACATGGGCGAATTCTGTGGATACGACTCTCTCCCCCCCACCCCCCGTACTCATGAATTTACTGTAGTTACCATGCTGGGCCTGTAGATGGCGCTGTGATCTTTGGAACCTTCACTACTGCGCATGCGCCACTGCTGCCTGCCTGAGGTAAACAAAGCACACGAGGCAGCCTGTTTTCCTCTCTGGCTAAAAGTTCAGCTACTACAAGTTGTTGTCAACAAGTTAACAACAAGTTAAAGCTGGAATTTGGATAAGAGTCAACAGATCTGACACCAAGTGGGGCCGCTGCACACCAGCTGACTGGACGTCTGGACCGGAACCGAGTCAACATGTCTGACTTTAGTCCGTGAGAATCAGCTGATTTACAGCAGCGCTACAAGGTAAACGATGTTCTTAATAATGTTTCCTTGTGTTTAGTTCGATCACAGAACAACCAACTGAGGTTTTATTTTTATTTTTTTCCTGCGAGGTCGAAGCTGTTCCACGAAGCGGACCGGCGGTTCGGATGTGGGTCCAGTGGGATGAAAACAAGAGAGTCCAGTTCATTAAAGTTCGATTAACGTGTTTTAAAAAGTGTTCAATTTAATTCTCAGTGTTTGTGACATGAGTTTGTGGTGTTGAATAAATAAATAAATTAAAAATCAACCTGGTGTCTTCATTTTCAACATGCAGCATGTTAGGCATGACGTAACGAGTCCAGATAGCTTCATTTAGCTCAGATAAATTTAAATATCTCCCACGCTAACATAAATACTGTTTATTATTGTTAAACTGTTAATATATAGCACATTTAGTATGTTATAGTGCAGCGTGACACGTGAAATGTCCGACTGCCTCGTTAACAGACAACTGGATCCAGGCAGCTGGCTCTCTTCCAACACAGATGCAGGTAAGGTGTAGAATAATTAAATATGAGAATCAAAATATATTCCATCAGCTATAGTTCAGAAAGTGGTGCGTGTGTCCACTGTCCAGTCCACCGCCATTGTTAAAATGCCGGCTGTCTGCGCGTGCGTGCTGCGTGCATGTGTTCAAACAAAAGCTCCACGGGAGATGTTTACATTATCAACGGGGGGTCAGCGAAAAAGTTCCACCTTGAGAGCAGGGTCAGAAAAGTATCGGTGTCATCGAGGGGGGCCAGCAGCGTCGTGTAGGCGATAAGCAAAGTCGCAAAGAGAAAGTAGCGGTTACACTCAAAATACGCGCCGTGTAAACTGGCCCAAAGTTATGCACCATAACTCATTTTCCCTGAAGGAAGGGAACGAGGTGAAACACTATTGCTATGGGAATTGCGCCCCCGTGCGATTACCTGAAGGAATACATTCACGCCTTTACGGCATTGGGCGTCAGCGTCACCCCAGAGGCCACGCGCTCTGGGTACTTAAGACACGAGAGCCCATCCTACGTCCTCCAAAATGCACTTCACCGAGCTTCAGCATTGAAAAGGGCCAACTGTGTTGCACCTCGTTCCCTTCCTTCAGGGAACATGAGTTATGGTGCATAACTTGCGGTTCCCTTTATCAGTCAGGTCACTCGGTGCAACACTATTGCTATGGGAACGTAAATCATTCACACCCTTGAAATGCTCAGTAAAATGCATGCTTGTGAGAACTTCTGCCTTTATACATTAGGCATCTCTCGGCTGCTCTCTACTGTGCGTTATGCCTCTTTTCCACCGCTCGGCTCGGCTCGGGTTGGATCGGCTCAGGTCGGCTCAGTTCGGGTCGGGTCACATCTATGTTCTGTTTCCACAGCTTTTTTGTCCCCCTTCTGTGGGCGGGGTCCAGAATCCTACTCGTCTTACCACATGGTGGCAGTAGTGTTCCCTCAAGCTATTTACTACAGTACTAGCCACCACTAGAAGAAGAACACAATAAAGGCTTTGACAGAATGTTGTGAAAGAGATGTCATGCTATAATGAGTACCTCATGAGCTGTAATCTTTAAACCCAATTCATAATCCTACCTTGTTGCCTTCTTTAAACCCATGTATTTTCCAATTTAGTATTTTTAGAATAAAGATGTATTAAAGCATATTTTATTATTTAGTTATGCACAAGGTGCTTGATAAAGTTGCAAAACCATATTTATCTGAGCTGCTTCAACCTTCCTGCCCTCCCCGATCTCAGATCAGCTGAGCAGTTGCTGCTGACAGTCCTCAAAACTTTTTAAATCTTATTTAAAAACACACATTTATTCCTTGGCTTTTAATACGTGATCTTATCTTTTATGGCATGTTAACACACCTGCAGTAAGACTGGTATATGTATTTATTTTTGTATGCTTTTTATAGTTTTTAATTAACTTGTCTTTTATGTTATTGTACAGCACTTTGGTTGACCTTGTGGTTTTTAAAATGTGCTTTATAAATAAAGTTGATTTAAAACATCACACTGTGATCTTTGAAACTGCCAGTGTCTCCCTGGCAAAGTTGCTGCTGGGTGGTAGATGGATGGTCTGTGAATTCTTTAACTTTAAACTGTCCAAAGGACTTTGGCCACTTTTAATTTTTGACTTTTTTTGTATGACTTCATCCTAGAACCAAATAATTTATAACGTAATAACGGTTGAGCAGATTCTAATAATCTTTATCTTATGATTCTTTAAAGGTCAAATGCAAATGGAAAGTTCTCTTAACTTCCAGTATGGATTTAAACACAATACACACTTCACATTATAAAATAAGTTTAGGAAATTGAATGTTCGAGGACACCACTTAAGAAAATATAACGTTTAATAGGAAAAGTTTGAAGTGACAAACAGAAGTAACAAATTTCCATCTGGTGTCTCACGTCTTCCTCCAGAAGATGACACAGGTTGTTGAATTCTGGCGATTTTCTTCTGTTGACTGTAAAAGAAAAATGTGATTAATTTAGTCCAGAAACTGTTTTTTTTTTTTTAAACAACACAGTGTGATCACAACATGTTCATATACTGTCTGTATCCTGTTGGAGTTATTTGAAATAAAATTCGAATTTTTATAGACATAAATGTGTCAAGCTACGTCCATTAATTTTCTCCCTTCTACTTTGTGTCACATACTATCAATTCTATCAAAAACCACATAGCTGATATTTTTCAAATAAATCTAGTGTGATCACAACATGTTCATATACTGTCTGTATCCTGTTGGAGTTATTTGAAATAAAATTCAATGTGTTATAGACATAAATGTGTCAAGCTACCTCCATTAATTTTCTCACTTGTACTTTGTATCACATATTATCAATTCTATCAAAAACCACATAGCTGATATTTTTCAAAAAAATCTAGTGTGATCACAACATGTTCATATACTGTCTGTATCCTGTTGGAGTTATTTGAAATAAAATTCAATGTGTTATAGACATAAATGTGTCAAGCTACCTCCATTAATTTTCTCACTTGTACTTTGTATCACATATTATCAATTCTATCAAAAACCACATAGCTGATATTTTTCAAATAAATCTAGTGTGATCACAACATGTTCATATACTGTCTGTATCCTGTTGGAGTTATTTGAAATAAAATTCAATGTGTTATAGACATAAATGTGTCAAGCTACCTCCATTAATTTTCTCACTTGTACTTTGTATCACATATTATCAATTCTATCAAAAACCACATAGCTGATATTTTTCAAAAAAATCTAGTGTGATCACAACATGTTCATATACTGTCTGTATCCTGTTGGAGTTATTTGAAATAAAATTCAATGTGTTATAGACATAAATGTGTCAAGCTACCTCCATTAATTTTCTCACTTGTACTTTGTATCACATATTATCAATTCTATCAAAAACCACATAGCTGATATTTTTCAAAAAAATCTAGTGTGATCACAACATGTTCATATACTGTCTGTATCCTGTTGGAGTTATTTGAAATAAAATTCAATGTGTTATAGACATAAATGTGTCAAGCTACCTCCATTAATTTTCTCACTTGTACTTTGTATCACATATTATCAATTCTATCAAAAACCACATAGCTGATATTTTTCAAAATCTAGTGTGATCACAACATGTTCATATACTGTCTGTATCCTGTTGGAGTTATTTGAAATAAAATTCAATGTGTTATAGACATAAATGTGTCAAGCTACCTCCATTAATTTTCTCACTTGTACTTTGTATCACATATTATCAATTCTATCAAAAACCACATAGCTGATATTGTTCAAAAAAATCTAGTGTGATCACAACATGTTCATATACTGTCTGTATCCTGTTGGAGTTATTTGAAATAAAATTCGAATTTTTATAGACATAAATGTGTCAAGCTACGTCCATTAATTTTCTCCCTTCTACTTTGTGTCACATATTATCAATTCTATCAAAAACCACATAGCTGATATTTTTCAAAAAAATCTAGTGTGATCACAACATATTCATATACTAAATGTATCCTGTTGGAGTTATTTGAAATAAAATTCGAATTTTTATAATTTATTTTCGTTGTGCAAGCACAGGTTTTGGAAACAGTCAAAGCGAAACTACTTTAAATGCAGCATATTTGACCACTACGTGACAATATTAAAGCGTGGTTAAGCTCAGGAGCCCTCGTACTATAAAGTCAGCTATGAATTATATTTTATATCTGTTCATTGAGCTACATTTAAAGACATAAAGCCGCCCGCGCGCGACGCGTTGCTCGTGGCGAAACTACTTTTTAAAATCCTGCAGTTTTGAGCAGTACGTGATTTTATTAAGGACACGTTCAGCTGAAGACCCATCTTTGCTATAAATTTAAAAAATAACAATTGTTTTTACCGTGTTATTCATGTAAAAGTCCTGCCGTGATAGCTTCCCTCGCTTCCGTGAAAACAGCTCGAGTCTCCTCCTCCCTCCTTCCGGAGCGGGTGAGCTCGCTTCAGTACCCCTCTGAAACCAGCCCGAAAATCTCAAGAAATCTCGCGCGGCTTAGCACGGAATATCCGGTGGAAAAGGATGAAAGGGGGTCTCTGCGACGCACATATGACGTAACATCCGAACCGAGCCGACCGGTGGAAAAGGGCCATTAGAGAGGACAGCCTGAGTGACGTCACATGCAGGAACGTCCAAACTGTAATGTTTTGCAAACGTGTTTGTTGAGCTCCAGTTTGCAGCTGCACAGATGTTTGCAACTGGTACGCCCTTGAACAGTGACCATGAGGCGGCCAAGTCTCGAGTGGAGTGGGCATGTACCCCAGAGGGCACCTGTTGACCTCTGCTACTGTGCGCCCTTTTAATGGCCTCAGTCATCCAGTGTGAGATGTGCTGCTTTGACAGGGCCCTGCCAGCAGCTGGGTTGGCAAAAGATACAAACAGTTGTTTTGTTTTCCTCCAATCAGCTGTTCTTACGATGTAAGCACTTAAAGCTCCCCTGACATGATCTTTCAACTTTCCAAAAAATGGCACAACATATATAAATATTAAGATTGACCTCTGACCGTTTTTGCTAAAATAATGTTAAATGAATGAAAATTCCTCCCAAAAACAGTTTAAAATTAGCGCCATTTTTTTAACACGATAAATAGGGATTTCGCCGTCGCAGGATGATGACGTCATAACAAGAGACGTCTCTACTGCGCAGCTTGAAAACAATGGAGGAGCTACAAACTCGATCCGTCCAATTTAGCCATTTAAAAGTTAATATTTTAGCGGATTGTCTGCAGAGAAGCCAAAGTTATTTCCAGTAAACAGCAGGTTATAATTTTTTTTCAGCTCCTGCTGGTTTTTGGAGACTTTTCACTTCAGGACGTGAGCAGCTCTGTGAGGACTTACAGCATAGTTTCCACAGCACTGAAATGGTAATATATTAGTTAATGGTTCTAATAATTATTCAACATTAATTTATAGTTTAAAAAATTAGTCCCTTTTAAAATATCTGTTAAATATATTATTCTTTTATTTTATTTTGTTTGTGTTTTCAGGTTTCCAGGTCTCCAGTCCATCACCTGAGGCTCTTCCTGAACCACTAGTACAACCCAGACTTTCACATCACAGCAGGTAAGATTGCATCAACGAAAAGAATAGTACTCAACAATATTCTTTGATGTAAATCTGTTGATTTTCTGTGGTTCTGATGAGGGAAGTGACAAAGTGGATGCAGCATTCAGCCCATAATGGACCCAGATGTCCCCTGCGTCCAGACCTACAACACAAGGTCAATATTAATACTGACCTCTTTACCTTAATTAATTTACTTATTCAGATTGAATAGTAAATTCACGGATTCTGTTCTTTTTCAGTTTACCCAATATTTCTGTGATCTTTATGATGGATAAATAAACAGAGCCATTAAGTGACAATGGACATTGACTTAGTTTGATATGTCAAAGAGACACTATCATTTATTTAAAATGAATCAACTAAATTAACACCATTACACTTGATTGACATGATTTCACTTTCTTTCAATTCAAATACGTCAGCACACTTAAATTTAACACAACAGACATAAATACTAGATGTTAAACATATTTAGTCTGAGGGCTCTTTAAACTTAATTATAGTTTCCAGCTTAGATTGGGAGGGGAAAGAATAGGAGGAAAGATTTAAGAAGAAATTATCGTGAGCATGATACCAGAGTGACACTTCTCATCCGACTTCTGCTAAAATCCAGGTACGTTTGTAAACAGCTCTTTACCTTTTGACGACCGCCCGGTAAGAGGGAAGACCTTGTAGCTTTTCAGATGCACGGGTCCTTGTGGGAACCAGTACAATACCTTCGAGCAGGGTTCTGGTTTACGTTTCAACGTCTCCTGGTTTTCGCTTGGTCATCAGAGAATATGTCAGCTTCAGGCCTCTGACTTCAAGATAAACTTATTCCAGGAAGGAATAAACAAAGTTTTTGAGCTTACGCTCGTTCGAAATGGACCCATAACAACATGTTATCAGTCCCAGCTGGATGACGAGTCCTTAGCGCGTGACTGGTGGTCATTCAGCTCTTTGGAAAGTTCACATCATCTTTCGAAGCTCCCAGAAACTCTGAAGCGTTTCCGCACAGTTAGAACTTAAAAAGCAGGAACAAAGAGAGGAGTGAACTTGCCTTATCAGACCCAAGGTTACAGCCAGAGCAGAGAGAGATTTGTTTATGTTCCAGCATGGTCTGGATCCGGTCCAGAGCTCTCCCGAAGAGTCCCGTCGGCTTGATTGAGTGGTGCAAAAAGGGAACCCGCTGACCTTCCGGAAGGTCCATCAGGGTCATCCACAGATGACGCTTGGCGATTACCACTTCAGCCATACACCTCCCCTGTGCAATGGCTGTCGTGCCCATCATGCAGAGCACAAAGTCAATGGCCCTGCGGGCTTCGTCCAGCACCTCAGTTGCAGCCTGCTTGTCTGTTGTCACCTGTAGCTCCTGTAGCTTCTCTGCCAGGTACGCTTGCATCATGGCGGAGGCGTACATCGCACGTGCAGTGAGACCCTGAGCTCTGTAACATTTTTCGAGCTGAACAGCTGAAGCTTGACAGGCTTTGATAGGCAAAGTTGGTTTTGTTCCAGAAAATCTGGGGGCCAGGTGAGATGCCAGCGTGTCCTCCATCAGTGGCACGTTAGCCATTCCTGCTGCTTCCATTCCAGGCATGTCGAGGAACTGGGAGAGCGGGAGCAGCATGGGAGCCCTGGGTTAAGCCCAGGTGCGAGTAAGCTCCGTGTGGAAATCCGGGAAGATGGGCATCCTGTGCCTCGTTGTCGACTGCTGCTTGGCATACAAATAATTCCCTGCCAACCTCGTGACTTGTTGACGAGGTGGAGGTTCCGGCCACGGGATCTGAAGTGCGTCCGCCGCTTTGCAACACAAGTCGAACAATGCAGGGATCGAAGTGTCTGTCTCGGGCAACGCTAGGTTCTGTGAGAGGTCTTCTTCCTCTCCTTCGTACTCGTTGTCGGCTTCATCACCAGAAATTTCACCTGAGGCTGTTAGCGAGATCTCGTCCGCGTTCATCATGCCTCGAGTGTCAAATTCGGCTGTTGAGTCCCCGACGGGAGCCGCCATGTCCGGGCTGTCCCCCCATTCGACCCGTCCACTGTCTTCCAGATCCATGCTCTCGAGCTCCGGCGTGGGAGTGAGAGCTTCTGTGAGGTCCGGATCTGTTGGCGCCGCAGCGGCGCCCATGGCTTTGGCCACAATGTCTATGCGGTACCTCCTCACCGCCTCCGGCATCTGGCTGCAGTGTGGACAGGAGTCTAGGGCGTCCAAAGCCGTTTTGCGTGCAGCATCCCCAGGCAGACAGGACAGGCCTCGTGGGTGTCTGTCGCTGAAAGGGAAAATCTGCAACTGTTGGGGCAGGCGTGTGAGCTGGGACTCATTGTCCTGCCAGCCTTTTTTGTAAATCTTGGTTTTCGCTTTCCTTTCTCGGGAGCCAAGTCCGAGAAGAAACAAGCAAGTTGTCTTAAAATCCTTGTCCGAGATGTCTCCTTTGTCGCGTCGCTTTCGCTGGCTAGCTTGCTACTCCTTAGCAAGGTAGCGATGTGATGCAGTTAGCGCCGTCGAGCGAAGCAGCTGCGGAGAGAAAAGAGAAGAAAACTTTGAGGTTAAGGAAAAATGTGCTGGACTAGCTTTCGCCAGCCCAGCGATAAGCAGGAAATTTAATATTAATAATAATAATGAATTAATTTATAACGCACTTTTCATTAATGAAAATCTCAAAGTGCTACAAAGTGCAACGAAATTAAAGGTCAAATAAGTTAAAGGTCAAATAAGTGATAAAACAAATAAAATCAGTAATAGTATCAACTAAGATCAAAGATCACTGCACTAAAACCATAGATATACGGTAAGATCTGATGTAGTATATCTCTGTATCCTTTACGTATACTTATACTTATATTCCCGGATATTCCCGGAAATGGACCGCAATGATCCTTAAAAAATCCCAAGATCCCAAAATCCGGATACTTATCTTTGGCAGGCCCTTGACAAATAACAGCCACATTTATTTTGGATCTGCCAAAGATAAGTATCCAGATTTTGGGATTTTTTAAGGATCATTGCGGGCCATTTCCGGGAATATCCGAACACAGATCCTTCCGTATATCTATGGTTTTAGTGCAGTGTTGATGAGTCAGAGTAGGCTCGCTTAAAAAGAAAGGTCTTCAAGCCGCTTTTAAAGTCAACCAGTGACTGTGGAGCTCTCAAGCAGTCAGGAAGAGAGTTCCATAGGCGGGGGGCAGTCACACTGAAAACCTGGTCTCCCATGTTCCTTAATTTGGTTCTCGGAATGTGAAGGTTCTCTGTACGCTCAGCGTAGGGAGTGAGCTCACCTCTAACGAGTGATGTGTCTACAGAAAAGTCCCACGAAGTTCAGGTTTAAGCGAGGTGAAGGGCAAAAAGAGACTGTTTGGATGGGCGCTCGCGTCTTAAGTACCCAGAGGATGGGGCCTCTGGGGTGACGCTGGCGCCCAATGCCGTAAAGGCGTGAATGTATTCCTTCAGGTAATCGCGCGAGGGCGCAATTCCCATAGCATTAATGTTGCACCGAGTGACCTGACTGATAAAGTGAAATGTCCAGATGACTTGACTGAACATTGCTGGATTTAATACCTGGATTATTGAGCATGAGCTTTGGTGTATCTTTATGTGTCTGTCTTTTCATTGGTTGTAAATGACTGTGTTACTGTTGGCAGTGGGAAAATTGTTACATTATACTATCTTTGTATTTTTATTTATGCGTTTTCTAAAATCTTGTTAGACACTCTCTTAGTGTGCTCAGTCCTTTTCATCAAAGATGCCGGATTCTCCTTGTCTACATAAAGATTTTCTGCCTCTTTAAATTCTCTTTTTTTCTGGGGTTCATTCTCCCCTATGTCTCATAATTAAGTCAGTATATGAGCCGTAAAAGCTGAACTCTCCTGAAATAAACCCTGATAATTCTTCACCATCTGTTCCTCATCCTCTCTCCTCAGCTGTACCTCCTCCCAACATCACAGCTATCACCAGGAGTATACTGCAGGCAGGAGGACTGTGGCAACATCCAGAGAAGAATGCATTCACTTGTAAGAAATCATGCATAGGGCTGTGAAATATGACACTGCAATTAACAGATTTTACAGTTTTGCTTGTTAAAGCTGCTCAACTCATGATCTAATCAATATATAATGAATTAAATTGATTAGATTGTCAAAATATACCTAAAACACTGATTTTTTTGGCCAGTTCTTGTAAAGCTTTTTTTTTTCTTTTTCATCATGAAACTCTTGTTCCCCTTCCCTCCATCTCTTTTCTCTTACTTTGTCTTTGCTATTTAAAAGCTTTAGAGATGAAAAAGCAAGGTATGAATGAATGGGCTGTCTGCAGCGTAATTGGAAGCATTCACTGATTAATGATTTTGTTCATGCAGGCATCAGAGGTAACGGCTCCCGTTGAGAGGGAGGATTGTGTGCAATCAGCTGATTCACACACAATCTCATCCTTTTCTTCTTGTCAGGGTGCCTTAAAGCTGCCTTGTTTAATGTCAGAGAATCGTTTTACTCATGGTTCCCTCATAAGAAATAAAATACCTATGCATGCCACGTCAAACCGAATCTTTGCCATCATCAAATGAAGGTAAAGGGTGACATGTCAAAATGCATTTAGATCTCTGAGGCTTTACTGTTTTACTTTTTTTGAGTTGGGTGTCTTGGAAAGTAGTTTAAAAGGGTTAAGAATATCAATGCATGCAATAGAAGGCCTAATCCTTGAATCCCTCACTATTCCAACCTTCAAAATATTGCTTTGTACAATCTTATGCAATCTTGCTTGAAAGTATGTGTTGCTACTACTACACCACATTTGACCTCTCTGTAAAATTCCCTGAAATACAGTCATTGTTTCACCCACCTTATACAGAGAGATACTTATAACTTTTATATTAAAGTTCAAGTCAACTCAATTGTCATTTCCACCACAAGTGGCTGCGTGAGGTGGAACGAAATTATGTACAGTGGGTCCAAGTTACACCCCAAAATAGCAAAATATAAAGTATGAAAAGAAACGGTAAATAAGGATCTAAGACCTACACCAAGATATACGCTAAACAAACACCAAACGGTACACTAAAATGGTAAATGGAGCTTACTTATATAGCGCCTTCCAGCCCCCTATGAGGGGCCCCAAAGCACTTCACAGTACCAGCCATCCACCCATGCATACACCGGTAACGGTAGGCTGCCTTGCAAGGCGCCAGCCAGTCCTATCGGGGAGCAACTCGGGGTTAAGTGTCTTGCCCAGGGACACAACGACACATGGTGTGGGAACTCGGGATTCAAACCTCCAACTTTCCGATCGGGGGTCGGCTGCCACTACCACTGTGCCACAGCCGCTCCGTGAAAAAGACCTAAGATATACGCTAAACACGTGTAATGTAAAACAATATGGCGTAACAGCAGCCCGAACATGAGTCTGGTGAGTACATGGGTGTGAATGAATACAGCACAGATAAGTCATGTGCCACAATCAACTGCACTAAAACCATAGATATACGGAAGGATCTGTGTTCGGATATTCCCGGAAATGGCCCACAATGATCCTTAAAAAATCCCCAAATCTGGATAGTTATCTTCGGCAGATCCAAAATAAATGTGGCTGTTATTTGTCAAGGGCCTGCCAAAGATAAGTATCCGGATTTTGGGATCTTGGGATTTTTTAAGGATCATTGCGGTCCATTTCCGGGAATATCCGGAAATATAAGTATAAGTATATGTAAAGGATACGGAGATATACTACATCAGATCTTACCGTATATCTATGGTTTTAGTGCAGTACACTTAATGCTACTCACACTTTTTGCCCCACTCCCCTCAGGCAGGAGGTTGTGTGCTGGATGGGTGGGGTCCTTCATGATGCAGGTGGCCCCCTTCTTACATCTGGAGGTGTAAATGTCTGTGATGGTGGGGAGGCTGACTCCAGCATCTTCTGCGCAGCCTTCACTACTCTCTGCAAAGTTTTCTTTCTGCAGCTGTGCAGCCTCCATGCCACACGATGCTGGAGCCCAGGATGTTCTCCACTGAAGGTTAAATATAAGGTCTATCACATGATAAGAGATGGATGTTGTTGTTGTTGTTGTTGTTG
>JBBPBX010057161.1:0-10328 GCA_038048925.1 Garcialebias charrua | reverse complement strand
TTGTTGTTGTTGTTTTTGTTTTTGTTGTTGTTGTTGTTGTTGTTGTTGTTGTTGTTGTTGTTGTTGTTGTTGTTGTTGTTGTTGTTGTTCCTAAAGTATAGAACCAGATGCAGAACTTACAGCTTTAATGCTCTTTTTCTGTGGATAGGGTCAAAGTTTGTATTATGGAAGTTTGTATTATGGATGAAGACATGGTTTCTACCTTCAAATAGGATTAAAGTCGTATTTGCCTTGCTGTAAATTTCCTATGTTGAATATGTAGTTAAAGATTTTTCGCTTCTCATCTTTGAAGACTTTTCAGTTCAAAACTGAAGAGTGCAACGCTCCAAGCTTTAACGTGCATGAGATGCTAGTTTATGCTGGCTAAATTTATGTGCAGATTAATCTCACTTCCCTCTCTCCTGAGGGTTGTTAGGGTCTTTGTTTGCCTGACTTACAAAAGAGGTGTTTGAGTCACATGCATGGATGTGTGAATCAGAGTGAAAATGACTGGGTCTCTTTGCCAGATTGTTTCAGGCAAGTGTGGTAAACATGTCCTTTGGCCTCTTGTTCTTATTTTTATTTTCTTTGGGATTTACTTCCTTTTCATTGTTCTGCAGGAAACAGCATCATGCAGATCTTCTGTTAATTATTAGCTCTTATCAGCCTTTGTTACATTCTTTACCACTTATATTGACCCTGTGTTCTGTTTCAGTTCATGTCGGTCATTACAAGAAAAGGAACAAATAATCTGTCATGAAAAACACCCAAATCTTTGTCTTATGTCAAATAAAACACATTTATATGTATTCCTAGTTTAGAGATTGTTGTAATATGGAGAAACTGTTTTCAGAGATTGTATGTCTATTCCATCAAACCCTTGATTAATAAAACAAACAAAACAACTTGCTTTACTGCTGTCTGTATGGCCTCGTTTGTTTTTATCACCCTCCAAAATGTGTAATTTTATTTTTGTAGGAAAATTCTGCAAATGACCATTTGCTGAAAGACCAGAGCTGATAAGCTGTCCGATCAAAACTCCAGAGATGGTTACTATCAATAGAGCAGAATTAAATTGCTTGATTGATTTATTAAATTAAGATCAGCTTGTGCATTTTGGACACACTTTGTACTATACTGTGTGTGAAATATCATGCAATTTGTGAGTAATGCAGTAAAGCTCATGTTTAGCATAATACTCAACTACAGCCACACCAAAAATGTAGCTCAAAATTTCTAAAATTGGCAGAATTTCAGCTGTTTGTGTTGATAAGATCAGTTGATTGTAGCAGCCATACTTACCTGGATCAACTCCAAAAGTTGAGTTGTAAATTTCCACCGAGTGATAAGTTTCAATAATGCACACACAGAGACAGGGGTGTGTGAGAAAAATTTCTTGCACTGCAGTCAGAATCTATATGCAAAGAAGAAGGTAAAGTAAGCATGAGCTAGCTGTGTTAAACTCTGTGTCATGGGGGGCCAAAATGGAAGAACTTGGTCCTAGCTGAGGGCTAATCTTTTTCAATGTTTATAGAAAAATAGATATGAACTGACCTCATAATTCAGATATATTATTACTAAGTAGTAATATATAATTACTGTACCTGCCACCATACATGCCGCACTGCCGTGTAAGTAGCATCAGTCCAAATATGTCTAATAAAGTGGTACTTTGGTTTTTATTGTTAATAGTTATGTTTATTTCCAATTACAAATGAGAGTTAGAAAAGGTGATTCATAACACAGTGGAAATAAATCAAATAAAGAATAAAAAAGAAAAAATTATGAGGAAATTGAAATCAACCAAGAAATAATAATAATAATAATGAATTCAATTTATAATGCATTTTTCATTAATAAAAATCTCAAAGTGCTACAAAGTGTAACAAAGCAAAGATCAAAATAAAACAAGTGATAAAATCAAATAAAATCAATAATAATATCAACTAAGATCAAAGAAACTAAGAAATATGCCAGCATTTTTTATTTCTTTACATATGGTATTTAAAAGATTTTGCATAGGACTTTCTCCCAGTGGTTCACATTAGGTTTGCATTTGAATAAACGACATTTATGAACTTTAGATAATATAATCAAATTATTGATGGCATGTTAATTATTCCCAATCTTATTAATTAATCCAAATTTGATTTCTTTCAAAGTGAGAAATAAACATAAATGCATTGCACCTCCGTATAAGTCGCATCTATTATGCGTCACCGCTGACCACCCGGAAACGTGGGCCGGTGTTGTGCCAAAAATTGATTGGTTGCCAAATGGTGGCTGCGGGAGCGGGCACAGGAGGACTTTAACAAGAATTTAAAAGATTAATACTTTTTAAAAAAAATATGTGTTTGCCCGAAATTATAGCAAAAAATGTGCCACAGTTGAACTTTTCTTTAATAAATGCACTTTAACGGTCAAATAAGCTGCATTTCACCTGGGCTGTATGGCGAAATGCAGCTGATTTGACATTTCTTCCAGGAGTTCTGGGGCGAGATGAAGGTGGCTTGGTATGGCAAGCCAAGTGTCTCATTAATAGCCACATTTTCCTATTGAGACACTTGAGTTGCCATATTACTCAAGCGGTTGAAAATTGTAGTGTTCAATATTTCCATGACAGAATAAATGAAATTGTCAGAGCTCAGCCAAAAATCGGTTTATAAATGGGGAGACAAATAATTAACTTTGTTGTAGAAGCCGCAGAGCATGCTAGTTTATGCAAAAAAGGTGACTTATACAATCAAAAATATGGTACATTCATACAGAAGTATAGACTATTATTTCTCCAAGCATGTTTATAATGGACAAAAAAAGTGTACGGTAACTAAAAAAATAACAAAATCAGATCAAATTTAAAAACGATTAACATTAATTTAAGCTTTGCATCCTGTCAGCAGTTTTTATTTGTTTTAGTATTTTATCACATCCGGAAAAAAAAACAGAAAAAAAAATCTCAGTCAATTTCAAACATGCACTTATTAAAGCTGCACTGTGTAACTTTGTAATGCAGTCTGTAACTTTTCTAACTATATATTTTTAACATATTTCTTCACTCTGTCACTATCTACTGACAGACTGATGTTAGACAAAGTAATCTCTGAAAAAAACTATAGTCCCCTTGCTTCTCTATCAGCATTTATAAAAACACTAAAAACACAGAGTGACCCGCCGTTAACCAGCCAATAAAAACAGAGTTTGTAACCAGCCAATAAAAACAGAGTTTGTAACCAGCCAATAAAAACAGAGTTTGTAACCAGCCAATAAAAACAGAGAGTTTGTAACCAGCCAATAAAAACAGAGCTTGAATTTGAATCAGCCAATAAAAATGGAGCTTGAATTTGAATTTCAGCAGAGCCAGTGGGAGCAGAGCCATATATGGCTCTGAGGGGGAGGGATCAGAATGCTTTGCCTGTTGAAAATATTTCTAAGTTCTGCACTCTACAGAAAGTTACACATAGCACCTTTAATGTTTATGTTTGAATTGAGAAGTATGCTCGTTTTCTTGTGCAAAATTGAAAATGTTAGCAGTTCTGTCTGTCGCAGACTGATGGGCCACTTGTTGTTCATTTAAATATTTTCTTTAGGGCCAGGTAAAGTTGTAGGCAGGGCCATTTATAGTCCACAGGCCTTGAGTTTGCCACAGTGGCAGACAGATATTTCTTGTGTCAAGCACTGTCTTGTAGCTGTTGGCATGTTTAATTAGCATTTTGTTTCAAAATATAGCTCAGCTAGACTTTAAAAAAACTAAACGGGGGTCATACATAATATAAAAGCATGGTGACTGATAAAGAGCAGTGCGGCTTGAAGATTACTATCTCTGTTGAGCCACAAAGTTCCACCTGTAGGCCGTTACAGATTACTCTAAATTTGTCTCAGCCACAGGTTGTTAATGGGGAAAAAGAAGCAGTATAACTGTTAACTGGGCTTAAAAATCAAATAAACATCTGTTCCAAATATGAATTAAAAAATATTCTTACAAAAATATTCTTACAGCAGTTTTTCTGGGGCTTTTTAATAAAAATTTAAAACGTGAGTTTTCAAGATGCAGCTTCTTGTTCAGACGAGCGATTGTATAAACAACAAGTAGGCAGTTTGTAAAGCTTGCAGTCGCTGCAAAGTCACTTTGAAAAAAGGGGGATAGACCTCCTGCAGCTGCACAGACGAAGCATTTGCCCCCAACCAGCTATGACAACTCAAAGGGGATAAAATACAACCATACTCTTCATATTCTTTTTATTTTCCCCTGTTCTGCCAAATCAGACTACTTCCTTTAAAGTTCCAGCAATCCACAGCGAGCAAGCTGACAAATCAGTCTGATTTTGTCAAGTTCTGTGGGTGTTCTTACATGAAAAGCTTTTCTTTTGTTGCCTCACTAATGCTATTCACTGTCAATCACTGCTGCCTCTCTGTGGTTGTATTTACGATGAAAAGCTGTGAAGCAAAACCGCAGCACTAGTTCCAAAACCAGTGAATGAAGCACATGCAAAAATCACATTTTGACACATGAAATTGTTGTGGTGGCATAAAAAAAAAACAATTTAGTTGTATTGCAAAAATATTTAATACCAGTTCATGCTTTCAGCAGCAATGTATCCTGTACATGAAATGTATGACTCTTTTGTGGCTGTATGTGCTTTGTCACCAAAATAGCATTCTGTAAGTAAGTTTATTTTGGCTGCTCCCTTCTTCAGGGGTCACCACAGTGATGAACTCACTAATGCTGTGAAATAACTTATTACCAGTAATTCAACTAAATTATCTCTATTAAGTTTGTATATTTTAAGAAATAAAATGTTCTTGTCTTATATCCTATTTTTTATTTATGTATTTATTATATGGGATATATACAGTACTGCTGCTCCAGTATGTCCTGATTCGGGATGTTTTGATCCATCTGTAAATAAAAAGTTTATTCATATATTACTTATGGAGGAAATGTTTTGCCAATTGCAAAGGAGTTTTGAGGTCTGTTTCCCTTTATATTTGATTAATTGATGCAAAGATGGATCAACAAAAGGATTAATAAATAACCAATGAGGAATGTAAGAAAGAATAACTGTTGGACATGAGTCTATTTCATGCAACCCTGAATACTGGGCTTTTGTTACCAATCCAGCCAAAGCTATAAATGTTTATTTTCTGATGTTCCCAACATTCCTGTAACACATTCCTGTAATATATTATCAACTGGATAATATTGATTATGGCCTTTAACATTAATCCAATATACTAATATTTGTTTTAGCCTTCTAATATGTAGAGGCATTTCCCCCATTTCAACTTGCAAAGCTGTGACTGGTCATGTTCTAAATGCTCCACAGCATATTCTAAGGGCTTTTGATTGTTTAGTATCAAGAAGATTCAAATTGGTTTCTGCTGCTGTCAAATAGCTGATACTACCATTGTCATGATTGGCGGGGTGTGTGAGGAGATGAGTCCAATGTTGCAGACAGCAGACTCTCAGAGGCACGAGTGAGAATCAAATAAACTATAATGAGACAAATAAACATACTGACGTGGCAGTAGAACATGAAACATAAACTCCGGACTAAACTAAAACTGTGGCTTTGAAGCTCAAACTGTGGCTGGATTACTAGAACTCAAAACTAAAGAGACGTACTCACAGACCAGGGAGCTGAAGCGCAGCAGATACACATCACGACACACCAGGGGAAATGGACGAATGACCCGACAAAAAACTGACTGCAGACAGAGTATGGCTGTGTCTCAATTCAGGGGCTGCATCCTCATGAGTGCGCATTTGTCGGCCGCATACGTCATTGCCCCGCGCGGAGGACTGTCCCAATTCGAAGACTCCTCCTCATGCGGCCGAGGAATGCGGCCTACTTCCTGTCGAAATCTGAGGATGCATTCGTGAATCCTTCCAGACGGAGGCTATCCCAGAATTCATAGCGCCAGCAGAGATTTCGCGGGGGGGGTGGGACTTTCTGCGTGCAGTGTCGGGGCTGCTGCGTGTTGTTGAGTCATCAGCTCGTTTTAACAACAACCTCAGCGCGAATATTCATTCAACCTTTATTTAGTCATCTCAAACAACCTCAGCTCGAATATATCTCATTAAAATTTAACTACAGAAACGACAAAAAAAAATGTGTTAGCTGAATATACAGTATATTAGTGCTTCTGAGTTTACTGTTTTTGAAGAACTGATTACAAATCAGATTATTTTACACGTGCTTAGCAAGGATTTTCTGAGGGGCAATCTTTTAAAACCCAGAGTGGACCTACAAATGCAACTTGTCCAGTAGCACAGTTGGTAAATCAACCTGCGATTGGTGCAGAGATACTTTTCTCGAAGCTGGTTCGAATCTCACTCGGTGCGGTTAAAACTTATTTTACTTTTGTCTTTTATTGGATAAAAAAAAAGGAGTTTCACAAACTCCTTCCTTTTAATCTCAGTCCTCGTTTTTTTATCCAATAAAAGACAAACGTAAAATAAGTTTTAACCGCACCGAGTGAGATTCGAACCAGCTTCGAGAAAAGTATCTCTGCACCAATCGCAGGTTGATTTACTAACTGAGCTACTGGACAAGTTGCATTTTGTAGGTCCACTCTGGCTTTTAACAGATCGCCCCTTATAAGCTGATTTGTAATCAGTTCTTAACAAACAGTAAACTCAGAAACACTAATATATATACATGTATTCAGCTAACTAATATATTTTGGCGGCGTCCCTTCTCTTTCCACACACACAAAGCGCGCACACAAGAACTTCCCACCCACTTCAAGAGAACGCCCCACCCACTTCAATGCCGGCTCTCCTGAAGGCTAGACCGTCCCATTTCAGCAGTTTCGCTCAGCCCACCCGGTCTTGTGAGTGCGTGGCCTACTCGGCCCAGCTAGGCTGGGTCCTCATGAGGACGCAGCCCCTGAATTGAGACACAGCCTGTATATACACACAGACAAGACAGGAAGTAACGACACACACCTGGGAGCAATTAACAGACAAAGCTAACTCTGAAACGTGGAAGGTGGAAGGTGAACAGGGTGACAGAAACTAAACACATGACTACAATACACTGAAGACTAAACGAGAATAAACATGAAGACTATTTCAGTTCCCCGTCTAGTTCAGTCAGTCTTCATGTTTAGTCAGTCAGTCTTCATATTTAGACATGAACTAAGACTACACTAAAGACTAAACGAGAATAAACATGAAGACTAAATATGAAGACTGACTGACTAAACATGAAGACTGACTGAACTAGACGGGGAACTAAAATAGACATGAACTAAGACTACACCAGAAGGGGACCTAAAATAAACATGAAGACTAAACAATAACAAAATAAACATCAAGACAAGACCAACAGGAGCCATCCTTACAGTACCCCCCTCAAGGACACCCCCAGGTGACCCCAAGAAAACCCCCCCAAAAATCCAAGGCAGGCGAAGGGAGGAAACCGCAAGGAACGGCGGGCACGAAGGAAACACACGGACAGGGAACAAAACACAACAGGGCGCGGGACAATAATGAAACACAAGGCCAAAACCAGAAAAGACAGTGAGAGCCACAAAGGACAAAACCAAACTAGTAACTCAGCGAAGACCAAATCCCGACCAAACCCAGCACAAACTAGAAACTCAAAACAGAACCAAGCATCGTGGCCAGGTAGTCGACAGCAGCCAAAGACCCCTCAGGTGGACGACCGGGAGACAGTCCGTCGCGCAGGACCCCATCCGGCGGACGACCCGGGTGCTGCCCAACGTGCAGGACCATTTCAGGCGGGCGACCGTGAAGCCGTTCAACACCAAGGGCAGGAACAACGGCGGCAAGGACATTGTCGGCCGGGGCACATGGTGAAAGAACGTCATCGAGCGCAGAGACCTCGAGCGTAGAGACCACGAGCGTCGAGACCCCAAGCGTCGAGGCGTCAACAGGCGAAGAGACAACGAGAGACGAGACGTCAGGCGAGGAGACGTCTGGCAAAGAGACGTCTGGCAAAGAGACGTCTGGCGAGGAGACGTCTGGCGAGGAGACGTCTGGCGAGGAGACGTCTGGCGAGGAGACGTCTGGCGAGGAGACGTCTGGCGAGGAGACGTCTGGCGAGGAGACGGAGACGGCGGGGCAGCGCCCCCTGGAGACGGAGACGGCGGGGCAGCGCCCCCTGGAGCCGGAGACGGCGGGGCAGCGCCCCCTGGAGCCGGAGACGGCGGGGCAGCGCCCCCTGGAGCCGGAGGCAGAGCCTCAGGGCAACAGAAGATGTGGATGGCACCCTCTGCGGATGCTGTAGGCATGACACCTTCTGCGGATGCTGGAGGCATGACACCTTCTGCGGATGCTGGAGGCATGGCACCCTCTGGACTGGTAACTGGAGGGGATCTCTCCCGAGACCCCTCTGGACAGGAAACTGGAGGGGCTCTCTCCCGAGACCCCCCTGGACAGGAAACTGGAGGGGCTCTCTCCCGAGACCCCTCTGGACAGGAAACTGGAGGGGCTCTCTCCCGAGACCCCTCTGGACAGGAAACTGGAGGGGCTCTCTCCCGAGACCCCTCTGGACAGGAAACTGGAGGGGCTCTCTCCTGAGACCCCTCGGGACCCTCCGAAGACGTAGAGGTGTCTGCGGTGCGGAGACCCTCTGTAGACGTGGAGGCCGTGCCCTCTGGAGCCGGCAGGGCAGCGCCCTCTGGAGCCGACAGGGCAGCGCCCTCTGGAGCCGGCAGGGCAGCGCCCTCTGGAGCCGGCAGGGCAGCGCCCTCTGGAGCCGGCAGGGCAGCGCCCTCTGGAGCCGGCAGGGCGACAGCACCCTCTGGTGCCACAGGCAGGACAGATGCGGAGGCAGGACCCTCTGTGGATGATGTAGAGGAGTCGGCTGTAATCCGTATGCCCTCTGGAGACATGGCTACAGCGCCCTCTGATGATACTGGAGGAATATCTGCACCCTCCACGGATGCCAGTGGTGCAACATCCTCTGTCAGTGCTGGAACCTCAGCACCCTCTGTTGGTGCAGGGACGTCAGCACCTTCAACAGGAGTCCTGGGAATAGTGTCCTCTGTTGCTGCAAAGCACGCAGCGTCAGCGTCCTCTGTTGAGGCTTGAGTGAGAGCACACTTTAAAACACATGCTTCATCTTTCAGAGCTTTAGTCAATGTCAACATCTGAGTGAGGCCTGGGTTGGATATTAAACAAGTACTTTTATTGATTATGTGTTCGATAATGGAATAAGTCTTATATTTATAATGTGGGTCCAGGTTATTGACAGCAGCGTTAAACAGTCTTTCTATCTGCTGTAGAATGTGTGTGGCCTCCTCCGATCTTTCTATCACAGCGACCCCTGTGGTCGATGAGTGATTAGGCAGCATTATGCGAGGAGGCTTCCTCTCGGTTGTGCGTCGTGCAGGGGACTCCGTGTCCCCTGCAGACGCGTTGTGGGGACAACCCCCCCTCAAAGCACGTCCCACCCGAGACGTCACAGAGCGAGGGCACCCCTCCCCCAGCGAAATCCCCCCAGGCTCTTCAGACAGCGTGGGAGAAACGGAGGGGGAACCGGGCTGAGACCCGGAAACGTGTGTCTTTGCCGGTCGCCGCCTCCTTCGGCGACGCCGTGTTTCAGAAACTGGATCGGAACCGGACTCTGGGCCTGATTCGTCTTCGGACGCTTCCCACAGGGAAATGGCTCGCACAGGAGGGAAGGAGGAAAACCGTGTGGAGCGGCCATTTCCGCGTCTTCCTCTTGCTCGTTCCTCAACCAAGAGCGGAGACGGAAGTTCTTCGTGCGCAGGTACGTGGTAGCTCACGCCGCTCACGTGTATGACGGCTGCTCCTGCCGTCATCTTCTGCCTCTGATGAGAATCTGTATTTATCTGTCTGCTGGACTCAGGAATGGTCGGGTCATATTCTGTCATGATTGGCGGGGTGTGTGAGGAAATGAGTCCAATGTTGCAGACAGCAGACTCTCAGAGGCACGAGTGAGAATCAAATAAACTTTAATGAGACAAATAAACATACTGACGTGGCAGTAGAACATGAAACATAAACTCCGGACTAAACTAAAACTGTGGCTTTGAAGCTCAAACTGTGGCTGGATTACTAGAACTCAAAACTAAAGAGACGTACTCACAGACCAGGGAGCTGAAGCGCAGCAGATACACATCACGACACACCAGGGGAAATGGACGAATGACCCGACAAAAAACTGACTGCAGACAGAGTATATATACACACAGACAAGACAGGAAGTAACGACACACACCTGGGAGCAATTAACAGACAAAGCTAACTCTGAAACGTGGAAGGTGGAAGGTGAACAGGGTGACAGAAACTAAACACATGACTACAATACACTGAAGACTAAACGAGAATAAACATGAAGACTAAATATGAAGAC
>JBBPBX010057160.1:0-22528 GCA_038048925.1 Garcialebias charrua | reverse complement strand
TAACGATAAATTTCGTGATATAACCTAAAAAAAAAAAATCAAATGTATTTATTTGACAAAATTAACTTAACATGTTGCTTTGCAGTATTATATAAAAATTTTAAAAACAACAAGGGGTAATTTTACTGAAATTACTTTATTTAGTAAAGTATTTAGTCTCCAAGTAAAACTACACCTGCACTTTAGTTTTTGTGGTGGTTTTTTATCTATATTTTGTGCAGACTTTTTCCAATCTAAATAACAATCATTTTTAAAGTGCAGGTGTAGTTTCCTAAAACAACTAGCCTAAATAAAATGAAGTTTGTGTCATTCCTCTGATTCATTTTTTTAACTGATCTGTCTCTGATGGAGTTGTAATGTATACAGCAGTGTTGTGCATGTATATTACAGAGTGCCAGTGAACGCACCGCGAGTGAGAGCGTGACGTAGGCGCGCAGGTTCGGGTGTGAAAGAAAGTCAGAGAACGGAGCGGTGGAGGATCATGCAGTCTGTTAAGTGTATTTGTGCAGCTTAAACAATAAAGCAACGTCTGCTACAAACCAGCAAGGTTATTGAGCGTGCAGAGAAACATCACAGGAGTGACTGTGGAGCCGCGCGTGTTTGTAACACAGTTTACAGCGAGGACACGGCTGCTCAGAGCGGAGCGGGGGGGGGGACAGCTGTCTGCCTGCAGAGCAGGGGGGAGAGAAGCTGAGACGCGCGCGCGTTGTTTTTAACATTTTAGCAGTAACTAATTAGCGTTTTACACCAGTACAGACTGGAGGGGATGTGCGCAGTTGTTTAAAGCGCTCGGGTGTTAAGGGGCGGGGCGCCCTGACGTATTACGTCATGAAATTAGCATATCATGATATAAGATTTTTGCCCGGGCAAGCTTTTTATACCGGTATTACCGGTAACAATATGATATGGCCCAGCCCTAGGACTAATACTAGTTTATTTAAGAGGTTAGCCCAGCTTTGTAGCCCGGACATTGGGGTTGATCTAGCGCAGACACTAGGTATCCGGACCAAAACTTCAGAGCTGAAGGAACTTCAGACTACAGGTGAGGAAGAGGACCTGGGCTGTGTGAGATGGATAGGGCCTGGCCCACTAACCATACCAGCTGACAGCGGCTGTCGGGCCACCTGCCAGGTGAAACTGAGACGCCCATTGGACAGGGAAGTGCTGATGGTGGACATGTCGCCCAGGGGCTCGCTCCCTGCAGGGGTGCTTCTCCAACCGTTAGTTTTGCCAAGTTCAGAAGTGACTGTGGATAGTTTCCCAGTTTGTATGCACAATGAGTCCGGCCGGGAAGTAATTCTCCCAGTTGGCACTGTAGTGGGACAGTTATGCGCGGTTGATATGGTAACTGCGCCCCTGAAGCCAAAACCTCAGTCCGAGGGGGTGTCCGAGTTCGACCCTCAACTCATTAACTTTGGTGGGTCACCTATCCCAGAGCCTTGGAAAGCTAGGCTGAGAAAAAAATTAGCAGATAGAGCCAGTGTGTTCTCTTTGCATGAATGGGATGTGGGGCTTGCTAAAGGGGTAGAGCATCATATTAGGTTGTCTGACGCTCGACCCTTTAGAGAACGGTCACGTAGACTGGCGCCTGCTGACATTGAGGATGTTCGAAAACATCTGCAGGACCTTCTGAGAGAGGGTATTATAAAGGAGTCACGCAGTCCATATGCGTCTCCAATAGTTGTGGCCCGAAAGAAGAACGGCAATGTCAGAATGTGCATTGACTATAGAACCTTGAATAGTCGTACCGTGCCCGATCAGTACACTACCCCTCGCATCGATGATGCGCTCGATTCCTTGACAGGGAGCCAGTGGTTTTCGGTACTTGACTTAAGGTCGGGTTATTACCAGGTCGCCATGGCAGAGGCAGATAAAGAAAAAACAGCTTTCATCTGCCCCCTGGGGTTCTATCAGTTTGAAAGGATGCCACAGGGAGTCACCGGGGCTCCTGCAACTTTCCAGAGGCTGATGGAGCGGGCTGTGGGGGATATGAATCTGCTTAAGGTATTGGTTTACCTGGATGATTTGATAGTTTTTGGAAGGACTCTGGAGGAGCACGAGGAACGGCTTCTACAGGTTCTAGACAGGCTTAGAGAGGTTGGGCTGAAGCTGTCCTTGGACAAGTGCCAGTTCTGCCAACCAAAAGTGAAGTATGTGGGACACATAGTATCGGCGGAGGGTGTAGCCACCGATCCTGAGAAAGTAAAGGCCGTAGCTAATTGGCCGCGGCCTACTGACCTGAAGTCCCTGAGGTCTTTCCTCGGGTTCTGTGGGTACTACCGCCGATTTGTCGCAAACTACTCCAGAATCATCAGACCCCTTACAGATCTCACAAAAGGGTATGGCCCAACTCAGAAGGGGAAGGGTAGGTCGAGAGAGGAGGCAAAAGGCTTCTTCAAAGAGGGCGAGCCATTTGGAGAACGGTGGAGCCATGCATGTACTGATGCTTTTCATCGCATCATAGGTTGCCTCACCAGCGCTCCTGTTCTCGCCTTCGCAGACCCTAACAAGCCGTATATATTGCATACGGACGCCAGCTTGAAGGGGCTGGGTGCAATATTATATCAAGAACACCCAGAGGGGCTCCGACCAGTGGCATTCGCAAGCCGTAGGGTAAGCGCTGCTGAGCAGCGTTATCCTGTGCACCAGCTAGAGTTTCTGGCTCTTAAATGGGCGATTGTGGACAAATTCCACGATTACTTGTATGGGGCCAAATTCACAGTGAGGACAGATAACAATCCCCTGACCTATGTGCTGACCACAGCAAAACTTAACGCCACAGGGCATCGTTGGCTAGCTGCATTAGCAACTTATGATTTTGACATCCAGTACCGGCCAGGTAGGACAAACACTGACGCAGATGTGTTGTCGAGGACCTTTGGGGCTGAAGGGGCGGGATGGGAGCATATATCTCCCATGGGTGTACGTTCCATCTGCATGGTTACAGTGGTCACCAAGCAGTCGGAAATGCCACCTAGGTATGTAGATCAGTTGGGTGCCTCTTCTCAGTGTATTCCTGACGTGTTCGCTTTCCCTACTCACCTGGATTTGGGTTCCTTAAAACAGTTATCTAGGGCTGAGATAGAGGAGGAACAGAGGAGGGATGAGGTCATTGGTAGGGTAAGGACAGCTGTGCAGCAAGGGTCGTGGACGGACGACAAAGAAGTGAGCCCAGAGTTCAGGCTGTTCAAGAGGGAGAAAGACCGCCTTGTAATGGTGGATGGTCTGCTACATAGGAGGACACAGAGACAATCAGGGGAACATGGGACGCAGTTAGTCCTCCCAGCTGAGTTAAGAGAGACAGTTCTACGATCCCTTCATGATGACATGGGTCACCTAGGAGTGGAGCGACTGACAGATCTACTGAAGAAGCGCTTCTATTGGCCCAGGATGGCTTCGGACGCGGAGATGTACATCAAAGATTGTGGAGAATGCACTCTCAGGAAAACTCCAAGTAAGAGGATGGCTCCTTTGCACCAGATCACGAGCCGGGGGCCTATGGATTTGGTGTGCATCGACTTCCTCTCCATGGAGCCAGACTCTCGAGGAATCAGTAATGTGCTGGTCATTACTGATCATTTTACTCGTTATGCACAGGCCGTTCCTACACGGAACCAAAAGGCACTCACTGTCGCAAAAGCCTTGGTAGAGACTTATTTCGTGCACTATGGTCTGCCGGCCAGGATACATTCCGACCAAGGGAGAGATTTCGAAAGTCAACTGATTCGGGAACTGTTGAGGATGTTGGGGGTGCGGAAATCTCGGACCACTCCTTATCATCCACAAGGGGACCCCCAACCTGAAAGATTCAATCGGACATTGTTATCCATGTTGGCTACCTTGGGTAGTGAAAAGAAGGGGTCCTGGAGTCGTCATGTCCCGTATGTCGTCCATGCCTACAACAGTACTAGGTGTGATGCCACTGGATACTCACCTTATTTGCTGATGTTTGGACGGGAAGCTAGGTTGCCTGTTGACCTGTGTTTCGGCACATCGCCAGATGAGACGGGAGAAAACAACTATTCCCAATACGTCGACAGCCTAAAGAAAGATCTACAGAATGCTTATGACCTTGCCGGCAAGACTGCTGATAAAGCACATGAAAGGAATAAGAGAGCTTATGACCAACAAGTGTGCTTCCAGGCGATTGACCTTGGTGACAGGGTTCTTCTAAAAAACTTGGGACTGAAAGGGAAGAGAAAGCTAGAGAACCGGTGGAGTCCAAACCCTTATGTTGTGGTGGGAAAGTTGCCGGACCTCCCAGTCTACCGAGTGAGGCCGGAGAGAGGAAGTGGGGGTGTAAAAACTATACACCGCAATCACATTCTCCCTATCAGAAACTCTATGAGGTTGCCACAGGACCAAGAGCAAAAGAGAACACCTGCAAAGCCAAGAACACGACTACAAGTAAAAGACACAAAGCGTCAATACAGTGGCGTAGCACCTACCATGGATCTGGACTTTTCTGATTCATGTTCTGAGTGGGAGTATGAAGCTGTTCGGGAATATTATGGTGAAGGTCAACCAAAGGACTTACCCACCCTGGGTGGTGTAGAACCCGAAGACGGGTCTAAGGAGGCTGATGAGAGAACGGATCAAGACCCATCTGCAGAGGTCATACCTTTCTCTGAGGACGAGAGTGCAAAGGAAACAGAGACTGATACTGAAGAGGAGACAGAGCTCTTAGCTGGAGAGAACCAAGTGGGAACTCAAGATGGGAACCTCGATGGTGCCCCATTGACTGTCTCTCTGGACTCTGACTCCGACCCAGGTTTAGAAGATGATGAGGTATCCTGTAGTGAGTCTAACCCCCAGCTCAGATCTCTTAAAAAGATGCCTGTGACCCTTAGAACTAGGCCCAGATCAGAGAGACAACGTAAACCAGTTATTCGTCTAACTTATGATGAGCCAGGGAAATCTAGGGACCAGCCTATCACCATTGTGCATAAAAGGGTCATTATTAAGTTAGGGTGTAGGTCTTAGCCTTATAGACCCTAAACTGTAGGTGTAGATGTCTCATGAGGACATGCAGACAGTTAGGAGGGGGAGGGTGTAACCCTGTGGTTTGAGTTCATATTTATTTTATTTATTAGTGAATGAATGGATAAGTAAATGGTGTTTAATGTTTGTTTTATGGAACATGTAAACATACTGCGTTTGGAGTTTAATGTACTTTTAATACTGTTTGTTTTAATAACTGTTTGTAAAAGTAGTTTGGGATTTTATTTTGGAGGTGTGGGAGGGGCTTGTGCCAGAGGTAGAGGAGAACGAGAGAGGATAAAAAGAGGAGCGCGAAGGTGGACGCTATTGTTTTCCCATGGAAAGTGAATGGACTGTCGTTGTGGAGACACTTGGCTGAACTGTTGTCCGTGCCGTTGAAGGGGGAGAGAAGGACTCCGGCCGATCTGTGGAGGTTGGAGCTGCGTGGGTGAACAACCCCGCAGAGAACTTTCCGTGACGCCGCTAGTGGAGTGGCTATCGCTAACAGGACTCACCAACGGCTTTGTCGGACGGTTGGCGGTTGGCCAGCAGAGAACAGTTCGTGACGCCACTAGCTCAGTGGCTATCGCTGCGGGACTTGTTGGACGGTTGGCGGCTTGCCAGCAGAGAACAGTTCGTGACGCCACTAGCTCAGTGGCTATCGCTGCGGGACTTGTTGGACGGTTGGCGGCTTGCCAGCAGAGACAGCCGCCGAGGACTGGGTGAGCAACCCCGCAGAGAACTGTCCGTTACTCCGCCAGTTGAGGGGCTATCGCTAACGTGACTCACCAACGGTTGGCGGCTTGCCAGCAGAGAGAGAGAGACGCGAGGACGGGGGCGCGGATTCTTCAACCCTGCTGAGGACATCGGACTGAAGCAGACGGACTACGGCGAGACTGACCTCCAGGAGACGGAGGTTTTCAGGTGATCGGGGACATGGTTGAAGGGGAATGTTAGCGCAAGTGCACCAACATCAGGCCTGCAACGACCCGAACTATATTTTTTAGTTAGTGGCCGGCATTAAGTTTCCTTTCTTTATTTAAAAGGGGTTAAAAAGTATCATTTCATTTAATTGTAAAATAAAAAGAGTGGTCTGTTGTTTATTTAATTGTTTATTAAACGGTTCATGTGTTTAAAGCATATGTTTATTCTTCTGTGTTATACTGGTTGCTTAAGGGATATAAATTCAGAGTTTACAGGTAGAGATACCAACTGATATTAAATAACTCAGGTTAGCCACCCTCATTAATGCCAAAGACGCTAGGGGGCGCTACATATAGTTTTGAGATCAGACCTTTTTTTGACTTACCTTTTGCTATTGATAATAGAATTTCTTCAGTCTTATTCATATCTGTTGAGATTTTCTGCCATTCACTATGATTCTGAAGATAATGTCTGAGCTGCAGATATCTATAGAAATCATTTTTTTGTAAATTAAATTCCTGTCGGATTTGTTCAAAAGATTTCATTGTTGACCCTTTAAAAAGCTGTACTATAAATATCAGTCCCTCTTTCGTCCATCTCTCAAAGCCTGCATCCATAGTAGCTGGAATAAAATCTGGAATCTTAGCTATTTTTACAATTTTTGATATAGAGTCAGGAAAATTAAATTTCTTTTTTATTCTTGACCAAATACTAATTGTTTCCTTAATCCAGTAGTTTTGGATCTTGAGATTTCTCAAAACCACCTTTGTTGTAAAGGGCAGTATACCTAAAGATAAATTTGGGCATGCCCTTTGCTCCATATCTACCCATATTGTTTCTTGATCCTTTACTAACCATAGGGCTATGGCTCTCAACTGGGCAGCCCAATAATAATTCTTTAAATCCGATAAACCTAACCCTCCATTTTTCTTTGAAGATTGAAGCATTTTGAGTTTAATTCTTGCCTTTTTATTTTGCCATACGAACCTTGATATTCTTTTGTCCATCTCTTTAAAAAAGGAGTTGGGAATGAAAACTGGAAGTGATTGAAATACAAACAGTAGTCTTGGTAAGACATTCATTCTGATTGTTTCTACCCTTCCCCCGACTGTCAATGGTAAAATCTCCCATCTTTCTAGGTCTTTTATAATTTCCTTCTTCAGTTTCTCATAATTTGCTTTGAATAGCTGTGAGATTTGGGGTGTGATAATTATACCTAAATATCTAAATCCTTTATTGGTCCATTTGAATTTTACTTTCTCTTTTAGCTGTGTTGGGCATTCACCTGATAACATCATTGCTACCGATTTACTTTCATTAGTCATATATCCAGAAATATTTCCGTACTCCTTAAGACATTCTAGTAGTGCTGGTATTGACCGAATTGGATCTAATAAGAATACTAATAAATCATCGGCAAACAATGATATTTTATGTTCCACCCCTCCTTCATCTCTTATTCCCTGGATTTGTTTATTCTGTCTTATTGTTTCTGCCAACGGTTCAATATTAACCGCAAATACTAGTAGACTTAAACAGTCCCCCTGTCTAACTCCTCTCTTGAGATAAAAAAAATTCTGAGCAGTATCCATTAATTCGAATTCGGGATTTTGGATTTTTATAAATTATTTTTACCCAATCCACAAATTGCTGTGAAAAACCAAATCCTAGTAGTGTTTGATATATAAAATTCAATTTTACCCTATCAAAGGCCTTTTGGGCATCCAAACTAATCAAGAGAGAGGGATGTGATTTTAGTTTTGCACATGACATTACATTTAATGTTCTTCTTATGTTGTTTGCTCCCTGCCTGCCAGGAATAAACCCCGTTTGGTCTGGATTAATCAATTTGGCTATATATTTCTGCATTCTGTCTGCCATTATACTTGTTAGTATTTTTAAGTCGTTACATAGTAGGCTTACTGGTCTATAGCCTTCACACATAGTTGAATCTTTACCTTCTTTATGAATTACAGATATAATTGCTTCAGACCATATTTTAGGGGGGTCGCCCTCCGTTAGTGCATAGTTAAAAACCTTACATAACACTTGGTGTTAGTTCTTCTCTGAATGTTTTGTAAAACTCCCCTGGCAGTCCGTCTGTCCCCGGTGATTTGTTGTTTTTAAGAGTTTTAATAACATTCAGAATTTCCTGTGAAGTTATAGGACGGGTCATTTCCAGAGACTCCTTTTCTGATAATTTTGGGAGGTTAATTCTTTTGAGAAAAGAAAGTGTTTCATCTTCCAGATTATTTCTGTCCGAATCATCATATAGTTTTTTATAGTAGTCTGCAAACGCTTCAGTTATTTCTTTGGGTTATGTTTTAATCTGCATAGTTGAGGGGTGCTTTATTTTGGAGACATGTCTATTTACTTGAGCTTTCCTAAGTTGAAATGCCAATAGACTGCTCGTCCTATTGCCCATTTCATAATATCTTTGATTTGTAAAGCGTAGAGAACCTTCTGCTTTGACAGTTAGTATCTCCTCTAATTTATCTTTTGCCTTTTTAAGCTCACCCCTTATATTTGTATCCCCTAGTTTGTGTCCCCTTTCCAATTCTTTGATCTTATTTTCCATCTCCTTCTGTTCTTTCATTCTGGTTTTTTTCATTCTGGATGATATTTCTATTATTTTCCCTCTTATCACAGCTTTTCCTGCTTCCCATACTGTTGTTGGTGAAACTTCTCCATTCTCATTTATTTCATAGTATTCCTTAATTGACTCCTTGATTTCTTTGATATTATTTTCATTAGAAATGATTGATACATTCATTCTCCAATATTTGAAGCAATGTTCCTTATTTATGCATAAAGTTAGCAGAATAGGAGCATGGTCACTTATAGTTATATTTTCTATGTTACAATTCAATACCTTATGTATATGTTGTTGAGATATATATAAATAGTCTATTCGAGAGTAGCTTTTGTGTGGGTTTGAGTAAAATGTGTAGTCTCTTTTCTTGGGATTGATATTTCTCCAAACATCAATAAGTCCAAGCTCTTTAGTAATATTATTTAACCTTTTAGATTTTGTTGTCTGTGATCCATAATCAGAAGGATATCTATCCAACACAGTATTTTGAACTGTATTAAAGTCACCCCCCATCAGTATCATTCCTTTTGTATCATCAGTTATTATTTTGACTATTTGATTCAAGAAAGTATCCTTCTCCTCGTTTGGGAAATATATACATTTATTATTGAAATTGTCATATCTCCTATTCATCCTACAATCATTACATATCGTCCTTCTTCATCCTTTATCTCTTTTTCCATTTCAAAGAATATCCCTTTTTTGATTAAAATTGCTACGCCCCTCCTTAATAACAACATTATTATCAGACATTTTCTTGACTTCTTTGTCACTGATGTGTAGTTACAGGAGTTAACAGTGTGACAATTAGCCCCCATAATTGAACCATGAGAAACATTAATGAAGACACGATCATTCATAACCCAAAAACAGTGAAAGTTGCAGTGATGGGCAGATCCAGATGTGTTAACAAGATTCAGTGATTCCAGGTAGTCTGAGATCTGAAAATAATGACAATAATATGAATGGTGCAGAAAAGTCTCAGACCATAAAGCGTCACAAATTAAATAGGCAAACAAATCCATTGTGGCGGCCCAACTGTAGTTTGTATTGGGTTGAGGAGGGCTCTAGCCCCCCTGTGAAGCTGAATTGATGCGGCCATGGTCCACTGGGTCCAGAATCAACAGGTAGAAACTAGGGGTGCACCGATTTCAATTTTCTGGCCGATCACCGATTTTTAGAAAGTCTGACCTGCCGATTCCGATTTTCCGATACCGATTTTCAGGTGTGAAAAGGTCAAAATGTACCTTAAATTTTCCAATCTTACTTTATTGTAAACAAAGTTTAACCATAAAAAAATCAGTTCATTTTACTCTTTCACTTGTTACATTTTAAATTAATTTTTATTTTCATTTAAAAATTTAAAAAACAAAAAAAGATAATGCAGCATGTGTAACATTTTCAAGTCAGTGGGTAATAAGAAATAACACTCGCACAGGTAAGTTTGTCCTCACAGACTTATTCCAGTCATTTTTTCATTAGTGGCAGGTTTTTCTTGATGAACAAAAGCATTTCTGCTTTGTCACCAGACAGGCGACTTCTTTTCTCATCTACTACATGTCCAGCCAACTAAACAGGCGCTCGCTTTCAATGCTTGTGCATGGGGCAGAGAGATAGGTTCAGGCAAGATGAGGGAAACAATTTTCATTAATCCTCCAGTAGACCAATGGGTCCTGGCCCCTTTCGACAGGAAAGAAACAGGTAGTTCTGTACCTGCATAGCTGAAGGGCTGGCCAGCTGTTGCTCCTTTTCAATGTTCTCCTTTAAAGTCCAACACCCACCATGTTTTCAAATTGCATCGCCATTAATATTTATTAGTTTATTTAAAAATAATACAGGAGCGTTTACTTATATTGTGGAGAAATAACACTAAATGTGTTATTTCATGATTTATAGCAGATTTTAGCATGCAGCTCCGGGAAAATCTGCTCCTCTCCATATATGGGCATTCACTTGGGCATTCACGTCACCAAAGTGACGCCTTGGAGTTACAGGCGAGCAGAGGAAAAGAACAAGGAAGCATTTTTAAATATTCCATAAAGCTGCCTGTTGATTAATCCTGCTGTCGCTCACTCATGTCATCATATTCTGAGCGAGCATCCACTACTAGTTTAATTCGTTTGATCGCGACAAATTCATTCATTTCCGCATCGCCCCGCATTTCTCGCCCCGTGATGAGAAAGGCACCCAGCCTCGCAGCTGCTCTGCCCGCGCGCATGCTTCACGACCCGTGCTGCTGCAACAAGGCTGACGAGAGATAAGAGCAGATACATACACTCGAGGGAGCAAATTACACCGGCACGAGGAACTTCAAAGGTGACCAGCGGAGCGGAACGAGGAGCCAGAGACCGCGCGCGGGCTCGCTCCTCAGGGGCAGAATGAATCAAGCAACAGGTCCGCAGCGGTGTTATAAAATAAATAATAAATAAAATCAGAGCGCTGGTCCATACACACAAATGCACCAGGAAATATAAAGTTTTAACGCACTCTCTCTCATAAACCTCCATGGAAACTCACTCCTACCTTCTGCCTTCTGGGTGGAGATCATGTAACAAAAGGCATGACCCTTCGGGACTTTTCGGCCAGGTTTCCGGATTCCTTCGGGAGTGGGTTTTTTTTTTTTTTTTTTTAACCCTCGCCTGGCCCAAATGCAAAAATGAAAATAAAATTCATAAAATACTACAGTAATTCTCCAATATGGTGAATTGTTACTGTCACGGTGGGTGTTGTCCTTTAAGATTTCATCTTGAACTGCAAACAGTAGACTACACCTTTTTGCTGCAGATTCATTGATGTCAGGAGGTCCCACTACAGAGAATGTTCCTGCAGCAGGTGTGCATCTGGTCCTCCCCTCTGCTGAGAAGTAGTGATTCTTGTACGTTGTTTTGCATAAACAAAGAAAGATGGGTCAATCATTGTGTTTTGTATACATTAAAAGTTTTTTTAAATTGCATGTAAATAAAGAAATGCATTTCTTTATTTACATGCGCATGAACATGAATCACTACATTTCTTTATTTACATGTTTAATAAACATACATGCAATTAAAAAAAAACATTTACCGGTACATTAAATTTAAAATACGGTAAACATTTCTTGATAGAAATTTTCAATCAAGAAATGTTTATTTTAAATTTAATTTAAATGTTTCTTGAAATATAGTAGTAGGCTAAAAGTTACTTACCTTGGATCCAGAGTAGTGGCCAAGCTGTACAGGGGCTCATCATGCTAAATTTTTATGAATCTTCTCTCAACAGCCTCCAGCAACATAGTTTTGGCTTTACCCACACCACGGTCTGTGCTGGCTTGCCACTCCAAAATCCATTTGAGTGATGGCTGGGATTACAGTTTAGAGTATTTGATGACGTTCAAATTGTTCGTCAATCAACTGTACAATAAAACTTAACATGGACATTAAACTTACATCAGAAGTCCAGATGTCTGTTGTACAGCTGAGAGTATTTGGATTAGCTTTTAGCAGGCTGCGGGTGTCTCTCAAAACGTGGCCCTCCGGTACTGAAACATCAGAAAAATATCTCCGCCTCGGCATATAATATCGTGCATCAAGCTTCTAAAACCTTTGTCCTCAACGACTGAAAAGGGCTGGTCGTCTAATGCCACGAACTCCATCACTTTCCTCGTGGTAAGCTTTGCTCTTTTCGTTGCTCATAAAAGCTAACAGCAGCTGTGAAAACCACCGACTGGCTCTTTGATAGCGCTAGCTTCTTTAGCTTAGCATTAGCTTGGTTGCTCGCTTCAAACGTTGCACACTTGGCTGCGTGGCGATTTCTTAAATGGCGAACAAGGTTTGTTGTATTAAAGGTTTTGGTTGTGGCTCCACCACAGCTTACTTTGGCTTTACACAAGTTGAGATCTTTTGCTCATTTTAAAATAGTAGAACTTCCAAACAGACAACATGGCTGCTCCGGGTTGCCTGTGTTGACCATAGACATACATTATATATAGATATCTATGGTGTTGACTGTGTACTTGGGCGCATGTACAGACGTGACCTGGTGGGCGGTCTATATAAGATATCTATGGTCAGCCCCCTCTCCGCGCCCCCTCCCCCCACCCGCTCTCACAGCAGAGAAAAAAGGGACAGCGGCTGACTTTCAGACTTTTGCGGCGATCGGTGGATAAAATCGGCTTCTCATTTAACGATCGGACGATTTCCGATTTCCTCAAAATAAGGAAATCGGGGCCGATTTATCGGTGCATCCCTAACAACAACACATGTCTCCAGGAGTACTCGGACACTGTATGTTCATACATCACCAAGTGCATTGATGATGTAACTAACCTCAAGACCATCACTGTTCGGGCTAATCAGAAGCCATGGCTGACAGCTGAGGTTTACAGACTCCTGAGAGCCAGGAATGCTGCCTTCAAAGCGGGAGATCAGGTGGGCCTGAGGGCAGCCAGAAAGAACCTGGCTCGGGGCATCAGAAAGGCCAAGAAGCAGTATTCCAGGAAAATAGCTCACCGTTTCAAGGACAGCAAGGATACACGCAGTCTGTGGCAGGGAATACAGACCATCACAAACTACAAACCATCCCCCCAGACCTGTGACAGCTCAACCTCTACGCTGAATGAACTGAATGAGTTCTTTGCTCGGTTTGAGGCAAGTAACAGCACACCTGCACATAAACTCCCCCCTCTCCTGATGGCCAGGTGCTGGCGCTGTCCTCAGACAGCGTAAGGCGATCATTTATCAAGATTAATGCCCGGAAGGCCTCTGGTCCTGACAACATACCTGGTCGTGTGCTGAAGGACTGTGCAGGGGAACTCGCAGCGGTCTTCACGGACATCTTTAACATCTCACTGAGCCAGGCCATCGTCCCCACCTGTTTCAAAGCCACCACCATCATCCCTGTCCCAAAGAAGGCAACGCCCGCATGTCTCAATGACTATCGCCCAGTAGCACTCACCCCCATCCTGATGAAGTGCTTTGAACGGCTAGTCATGAAAAGCATCACATCTGTCCTCCCTGCCTCCCTGGATCCCTTCCAATTTGCATACCGACCTAATCGCTCAACCGACGATGCCATCTCCTCTGCCCTCCACACAGCTCTCACACATCTGGACACGAAGGACTCTTATGTTAGAATGCTGTTCATCGACTTCAGCTCGGCATTCAACACCATCATCCCCCAACAGCTCATCCATAAACTGGACAGTCTGGGGCTGAACACCTCAATGTGTAACTGGCTGCTAGACTTCCTGACCGGGAGACCACAGACAGTACGGGTCGGGAGTAACACATCTAGCACCATCACATTGAACACAGGGGCCCCACAAGGATGTGTGCTGAGCCCCCTTCTATTCACCCTGCTAACACACGACTGCACACCATCATACAGCTCCAACCACTTCATCAAGTTTGCGGACGACACAACAGTGGTAGGTCTCATCAGCAACAACGATGAGACGGACTACAGGAACGAGGTGAGCCGCCTGGCCTTGTGGTGCGGACACAACAATCTCACTCTCAACGTGGAGAAGACAAAGGAGATTGTTGTGGACTTCAGGAAGAGGGATGCACAACATGCCCCTCTGACCATCAACAGCACCGCAGTGGAGAGAGTGGACAGCACCAAGTTCCTGGGAGTGCACGTCTCAAAGGACCTGTCCTGGAGCAGGAACACTGCATCACTGGCCAAGAAGGCTCACCAGCGCCTCTACTTTCTCCGCAAGCTGAAAAGGGCTGGAGCTTCAACCCCCATCATGTGCACCTTCTACAGAGGTGCCATAGAAAGTGTCCTGACCAGCTGCATCACTGTGTGGTTTGGTGCATGTACTGCATCCTGCCGCAAGAGCCTCCAGCGCATCGTGAGAGCAGCTGAGAAGATCGTCGGCACCTCCTTCCCCTCACTGCAGGACTTACACAGCAAACCGCCTCACTCGGAAAGCCCTCTGCATGGCAGGTGATCCCACACACCCACTACACAGCTGCTTCAGACTGCTGCCATCAGGGAGGAGACTGAGGAGTCTCCAGGCTCGAACCAGCAGACTGAGAGACAGCTCTGTTCATCAGGCAGTCAGAATGCTAAACACTCTGCCTGCTCTGCCTCCCCTCCCATTTGAACTGCCTTAACACAAAAAACTTTCTCACACATTACCACTCAACACAAAGTTTTTAACACTGGACTCTGTGTCATCAAACGGGTTATTCACTAAACTCTCGGTCATGTGCTCATTCAGTTTGCACTACTTCTCATATTTGCACTAATGTTTGTATTACATTACTGCCTATAGTCATACTACTGTTTACATTCACTGTTTACATTTATTAATACTGTTTACATTTATTACTACTGTTTACATTTATTACTACTGTTTACATTTACACTACTTTTATATCTACACTACTGCTGATACATATACAGTATTCTCTGACTAGCCTTATTTAAGGATGCCCAATGTGCCTTATGTGCCTTACTGCATATGCCACTTTGCCTCTATACCAACATCAACTACCTCATACATATACTGTGTACATTAACTCATATGCTGCTTTGCCACTCTTTGCAAATGTCAATGCTAGAACCTTCAGTTTATTTTATAGATATACTTTTTATACTACTATGCAAAAACTCAGGACAGTATTACACTTTTATTATTTCATTTTATGCTTATGTTCATTAAATGTTTAGTGTTTTAGTGTTGGTGTAAATTTTCATACTTTTATACTACTATGCAAAAACTCAGGACAGTGTTACACTTTTACTATTTTATGCTTATGTTTATTAAATGTTTCAGTGTTTTAGTGTTTAAATGGTTACTGTTGCACCAAGGGACTGAGAGAAACGCAATTTCAATCCTGTGTATGTCCTGTACATATTGCAGTTCTGACAATAAAGTTGACTTTGACTTTGACATGCACAGCTGCGGTGCGTAAATCCGATCAGTTGTTTTTACTTTTCAGGGAACGATAACAGGGTCAGCCTTTATCTTCCCAGCGTTTGTCACATTGGTTATGTGAAAATATTTCACATGCCTATAGATCTTCTGGTCTTCAACCACCTGAAGGACTCAGGGCTCACTCCACTAAGGTGGTCTCATCCTTCACAGATCTGCACAGAGGGCTGTCTGTGTAGGACATCTGCTCTGCGGCCTCATGCTCATCACCGACCCCTTCATCCGTTATAATTTATAATATGTCTCCAGCTCTTCACTGACACATTCAGTTATCATAGTTATGTCAGAGTGATTTTTCATAGTCAAACAACTATAAAAAATAAAATAAGAAAGGAAAACGACAAGAAAATCAACAAATGATAAAAACAACACATCCTTGCTCGTTGTTTTTGTACAAATTATTCCTTCAAACAGGAACATTTCTTTTTCCTCATTGGAAATGTTTCCTTTTCTTATTCCTCTATTGTCTGATATGAAAAACATTCCTTCAGTTAAGATCAGGCACAGAGGTTGCACGCCTGTAATCTAGTACGCACCGGATGCATGGATCAATGGTGCGTAATTACGCTTGAATAAAGAATGAGGGTTAGGCGGATGTCAGGGTGTTTTTTATGGTTCTCGAACAGACCCAGTGAGGCATGGACCATATCCTGCTCTGCCCTTTAAACCCAATAGCGACAGCCTTTAAAGGGCGTAGCTTACACAAAATAGAATGTTGTTTATGTATTGTAATCCCAGATTCTATGAGTGTAAGCGTAACCCTTTAAAACCTGGGCCTCACCTGCTCTCAAATGGCAGAAGAAAAGAATATGCCTTTGGGAGTATAGCTCCGGTCCAGATGCAATTTATAGCGGACCGGGTGGGGCCCACACAAGCAGTTGGGCATGGACTAGAAGTTTTCAGTGTTCAACGCGCTGCACATGGGTAAACCCAATTGCGACAGCCTTTAAAGGGCTATGCTTACACTCATAGAATCTGGGGTTACAATACGTAACCAACGTTTTATAAGTTTAATACTTTTGTTAACTAAATTTTTTAAAGAGTGTTCTCCTCCAAGGACACTTAACTTTTATACGGGTAGTCCTCGACTTACGACGCCCCGACTTACAACGTTTTGGACTTACGAACGTATCTCATAAAAATATATATATATTTTTTAATAATAAATAAATAAATGTACAGTATTGTACAGTTACCAAGCACTTAGCCTATCCTAACACAGTTAAGGAGTGAGCTGAATTGTCTCCCTCCTCCCTAGCAGGCTCCATTCACATAAAGAGAGCTAGCTCCCTTTGTGTGAAAGGGAGACAATTCAACTCACTCCTTCATCTTTAAAAACTGTGTTAGGATAGGCTAAGTGCTTTATCCAAAAAAAGCTAAGTCTGGTCGGTGAAAACACCTGAATTCACCTTTTCACTGAAGCTCTCAAGTGAATCTCCTTTTCTCTGAAAACCTACAGTGAAGGACAAAATCACTGTTTTATTCCAGTTTAGTTTGAATCAGAACACAAATAAGTCACAAGAGACTCTCTTTAATTGTTTATTTGTTTAATTCAGAATTGATCAATAGAATAGCTTTTGTCATTTTATAATAATCTGTTAGTAACATGAGTTGTCACTCTTATGCTGGTTTATTCTTCAGTACGATGGTGCTTAAAACTATGGCATAGTTCAGGGTATGTGTTAAGTGAAACTTCTCAGCTTTGCCTATGAGTTAGACATAATAATCACTTTACTGGCGACTCCGTCTGTCTGTTTATCTATACAGTTTTCCTGCCTGTCCTTCAGACTTCAACTCGCTGACCTGCAAAGTCACTCCGTTATTTTTGGTGAACAGCCAATTAGCGTGGTGGATTTGACGGGGTTAAGCCCTCTACATAAAACCCTAACTTCCTGTCTTGTGTCAGTTTACGAGGGAACTCAACCTATGTTCTTCTCCTGATATCTGGTTGAACGCCAGTCAAAACGCCAATGACTTTGTTCTATCAGCAAGGTGTTTACAGCAAGCTAGCTGTGAAACCCGACCTCGAGCTGAAACGTTCCATTTGAAGGAATTTCCTTCAAATTATCTCTTATCTTGAAAAACCACACCGGAGCTGAAGCCGTTACCCCGGAGAAGTAGAAGCCGACTTGTAGCGAGCCACTGGAAGCTGAACGCTGGTCGTCTCTGAACCGTAGCAGAACGGTTAATAAGGCTGGGACTAGTTTGCAAGGCTGAGACCAAAAATCTTCGCACAGGTGAAATGTCGATGGCCATTCGACCAAAAGTCGAGCGGAAGCTACCGAGGAACTGCCATGGTTTCTGGTTAACACATGTCAAGATCATTTCCTCTTCACTCCCTCTTATCTTTCATTCCGTTTCTACCTCCTAAACTTGTTTTTCTCTTAGGGCTGGGCCATATCATATAATTACCGGTTTTACCGGGCAAAAAAGCTTGCCCGGGAAAAAAAGTTATATCATGATATGCTCATTTCATGACGTAATACGTCGGGGCGCCCCGCCCCTTCACTTCCGAGCGCTTCAAAAGACCAAACCGAGCTGCGCACCTCCCTCCACCTGTCTGTGCACTAGTGTAACGCTAGAACAAACAACATGTTTCAGCTGTCTCTCCGTTGTCTCTCACTGCATAGGTACAGAGAGCTTGTCCCCCCCCCGGCCCGCGCTGCTCAGCGTGTGTGCGGGCTGCTCTCTCCCTCGCTCCAAAACTGTCGCACGGTTTACTATCGGTTCAGCTGTCTCACACAGTCTCACACAGAGGCAGGTGATTAGAGAATCAGATAGATCAGTTAAAAAAATGAATCAGAAAAATGAATAATTCCCGCAGGAACAGAGGAAGCTGAAACACCAGAAGCTTCAGGGTCAGCTGATCAACTTGTTACAAGTTATTTTTATACTTGGAGACAGAATACTTTACTTAATAAAGTAATTTCAGTAAAATTACCCCTTGTTGTTTTTTAAAATGTTATATAATGCTGCAAAGCAACATGTTAAGTTAATTTTGTCAAATAAATAAATTTGATTTATTTTTTTTGGTTTTATCACGAAATTTATCGTTATTGTGATAATGCTCTGAAATATCACGAAATAATTTTTGAGCCATATCGCCCACCCCTACAGTAAACTCATAAGTTAAAGTGCCTGCAGAAAAGTTAATATAAGACCCTTAACTTGTCTGTTGTTTCAATTTGAATCTTGTCTACAGTAGTTTATATGAAATCTAAATCAGAGCTAATCTCGATACCAATGTTTGATGTATTTTTATACCATATCATACCATACCATTTTATTTATAAAGCACTTTAAACAGGAACAAGTCCACACCAAAGTGCTGGACAAACAAACACGCAACAGGCAACACAGACAATGAAGTACAACACGAAAAACATAAAAACATTGCAGATCATAAATCAAACGATCCAATACAAATCAGCTGGCATTGAAAGCAATGGAGTAGTAGTGAGTTTTTAACCGGGATTTGAAAACCGAGAGGGAGGGGGCCTGTTTGATGAGCAGCGGTAACTCGTTCCAGAGTCTTGGGCCTGCTACAGAGAACGCCCTGTCACCCCTGCGCTTAAGGCGAGTTTCTGGAACTATTAAGAGTACCTGATCCTCTGACCTCAAAGCACGTGGAGGGACATATGGGTGTATCAGATCCGAGAGATAGGCGGGGGCGAGACTGTTCAGCGATTTGTAGACATACATGAGAATTTTGAATTGGATTCGAAGATGAACCGGTAGCCAGTGAAGGGAGGCCAAGACTGGTGTAATGTGCTCTCTTTTGCGTGTGCTGGTTAAAAATCGGGCAGCTGCGTTCTGAACCAGTTGTAATCGTGCAATGGTGGCTTGACTGACGCCAAACAGAAGTGAATTGCAGTAATCAAGCCTAGATGTAATGAATGCGTGAATCACTGTCTCCAGGTTGTTTTTTGATAATATGGGCTTCAGCTTAGACAGACGCCTCAGCTGGAAAAAACAGGATTTGACAATCATGTTTACATGACTGTTGAGTTTCATGGAAGGATCCATTATCACTCCCAGATTTGTGACTTTTTGTTTTTCGGACAGGGGTAGAGCAGACAGGTCAATGCAGTGGTTTGAGGTTGTGTCATTGGGAAGGAACAATATGGCTTCAGACTTCTTATCGTTGAAGCTTAAGAAATTTAAAGCCATCCAGTCCCTGATGTCAGTCAGGCAGTCGAGCAGAGGTTGAATAGAGCCTGTACCATTTTGTCTTAGGGTGAAGTAAATTTGACAGAGGTGAGGCACTAAATGAACTATATGTGCACATCAGTGAGCAACAAACAGCAACAATTCAAGAATAAAGATAATTAAGATGAATATTTTACCAAGACTTTTATACTTGTTCCAATCCTTGCCAGTGATAATCCCACAAAATCAATTCATAGAATGGGACAAGTGGATTTCGAGGTTTATATGGAGAGGGAAGAAACCCAGGATTAGATACAAAACTCTGCAGCTCCCAAAAGATAAAGGAGGTTTGGCTCTACCAAGTCTCAAAGAATATTTTTATGCAGCACAACTCAGACCTCTGATATGCTGGTGCAATGATGAACATGTTTCAAAATGGAAAAGCCTGGAAATGGATATGAAAGGTATAGAGGTGAGAAATTTAATATCTCACAAAACATTATTGGGCAAATTAGAAAATCAACTGGATTCAATAACCAAAACTACAATTGAAATATGGAACACAGTGGTAGATAGATATAAATTGGAAAAAGAAACAAGGATCTTGAGCTGGTTTGCTTGGGATTCAAGGTTCATACCGGGTACCCATGATAAAGGGTTTAAACAGTGGGCAAATAAAGGTATAACAGTGATGTGTAAGATGATTGAAAGGGGTAAGCTGCAGAGTTTTGAGAATCTAAGGGAAAAATTTGGATTGGAAGAGCAAGAAAGGTATCGGTACTTACAAATTAGACATTACTATGAAAAGGAGGTAAAAACTGACACAACAAGCGAAATTATTGAAGCCTTTCGGAAGGCCTATGAGGGAAAAAAATGTAGAATAATTTCAACTTTATACAGAGGTCTGATGGCAGGAAAGAAAACTTCCTCACTATATATTAAAGAAAAATGGGAAAAAGAAATGCAGGAACAAATAACTGAGGAAGAATGGTTAAACATCTGTAAAACGCAGTGTACGGCCACCAGCTCCAGGTTCTGGAGAGAATTTAATTGGAAAAATATCATTAGATTCTTTATAACACCAAAACTTCAGAAGAAAATGGCATCCAGCACGCAACCGTGCTGGAGATCCTGTGGACACAGAGATGTGGACCATGTACATATATTTTGGTCATGTCAAAAAATAAAAGGGTATTGGGATAAAATATGGCTTACTTTGAATAAAATACTAGAATATGAAATACCCAAAACATGCAAAATACTTTATTTGGGAAATATTTCACACAAAATCATACAAAAAGAGGATGAATACCTGATTAAGATATTGTTAACAGCAAGTAAAAAAGCCATCACAAGAATGTGGTATAAAGTGGATCCACCGACTGTGGAGCGGTGGCTGAGCACTGTGGAAGAGATATTTGTAATGGAAAAACTCACTCATAAATTAAGACTGCAAGAGGCGCAGTTTAACGAAAAGTGGGGAAAATGGACTTATTACAGAAAGAATACACCACCTTCTTAACTGGACAATGAGAGCACTGGAAAATTAACCATTGATTAAGACTGTATGTATATTGTACTTCTTCACTGCAAATATTTTAAGAAAATTGCAATAAAAAAAAAAAAATAAAAAATAAATAAAAAGAAGTAAATTTGACAGTCATCAGCGTAGAAGTGGAAGGGTATATTGTGTTTCCGGAAAATAGCACCGAGTGGCAGCAGGTATAAGGAGAACAAGAGAGGACCCAGGATGGACCCCTGCGGAACCCCCCATTTAAGAGCCGCCACTGCAGAAGTAAAATCGTTGATGGAAACACAAAAGGATCTGTCAGAGAGGTAGGATCTGAACCAGTTTAGGGCTGATCCTGAGATGCCCACCCACTGCTCCAACCTAGCAATGAGGATCTCATGGTCGATGGTGTCGAAAGCGGATGTGAGGTCCAATAGGACAAGCAGCACAGAGTCACCAGTATCTGTGGATAGGAAGATGTCGTTAAAAACCTTCAGTAGGGCAGTCTCAGTGCTGTGGAGGGATTTGAAGCCAGACTGGAATAGCTCGGGGATAGCGTGATCCTCCAGGAAGCACTTTAGTTGGGACTCAACTATTTTCTCTAGAAGTTTAGAAACAAATGGGAGTCTGGAGACAGGCCTGAAATTGGATAATACTGACGGGTCGAGGTTTGGTTTTTTCAGGAGGGGTTGAACAGCAGCATGTTTTAATGATTTTGGCACCACACCCGAGGATAGACTGCTATTTACAATCGAGAGAATGGAGGGACCTAGAGTGTGAAAAACCTCCTTTAGAAGCCGAGGGGGGACCACATCGAAGGGGGAGCCAGATGGTTTCAGGTTGCACATGACCTGCTCTAGAGAGGACAGAGAGACTGGTTCAAAATGGTCAAACACAGCAACAGATTGAGGTGGGATGGATGGATCGTGAGATGGAGGAGAAATGAGAGCCCTGGTGGTTGCGATTTTATCTAAAAAGAAATGTTGGAAGTTCTCGCACAGCTCAGTCGAGGCTTCCATGGGCGATTGTTCAGTGAGGTGGAGAACAGAGTTTAGGGTGGAGAACAGAACTCGAGGATTGCGAGAGTTTGCAGCAATGATATCAGAGAAGTATTTATGATTCTGTCAATAAAAGGTTCATCTCCTAGTGAATCAACATAAGTTGACGTTTCTCGTGAGATTACATCTTGTCTGGTCACATTTAATCTGTTTAAATCCAAAAAAGAGAGAACTCGTTTAAAATTAAATGCTTAGAATTTGTGTCAGATAAAATTTACTCAAACTTTCAATTGGAATATGGTACAGTCAGTAAACTGACCACTACCTAAAATCCTACACTTGCAAGAAAATAAAATGCAAAAACAAGGTCAGACGACACTGGTAGTCATCCTGCTTATCTGAACGAAAGGTTCCAGTCAATCTGTTCCAGACAAAACAACACTACACCACAC
>JBBPBX010057159.1:1729-22529 GCA_038048925.1 Garcialebias charrua | reverse complement strand
TCAGCGAACTTTTTTTTTTTAATCCAGCTGATTTGAACATTTCGTCAAACTCAGGAGTATGTCTACTATCACCCATAAGTCAGCGAAGAAATACTGTATATTTTTAAGCGTTTATTTAGCTAAATTTAAAGAAAGAAAGCGTCCGGTTTGACCCGCCTGGCGCCTGCATAAAAATCAGCGAACTTTTTTTTTTTTTAAATCCAGCCGATTTGAACATTTCGTTAAACTCAAGAACACGTCTTCTATAAAGTCAGCTTAGTAATATATTTTTTCTCGCAAAGAAATAATTGTTTTTACCGTGTTTCTTTGTGAAGTTCTTCGTACTAGCTGGGTCCTGTCGCCGCCATCTTGATCAGGACAAAGCTGACGCGTCGCGTGGAGATGACGCGTATACAGCAAGAGAAATTGAATATGATGTCCCATTAAGTAAAGCAGAAATAAAAATAATTGTTAAAGATAAAATAAATGATATGTGGCAGGAGAGGTGGGATTTAGAGGAAAGAGGAAGACATTTACATAACATACAGAAGGAGGTACTCCTAAGTGACGATAGTAGTTTAATGTCTAGGAGAGAGGAAGTATGGATTAACAGGTTGAGGATTGGGCACACTACATTAAATAGTGGTCTAAAGATAATAGGAAAACATCCATCAGGTGACTGCTCTAATTGTGGGGTACTGGAAGGAGTGGAACATGTGTTGATTTATTGTAAGAAATATAATAAAGAGAGGAAGGCACTGGAAAGGGTAATGGGGAGTTCGGTGACAATGGTTACTTTATTGAAGAAAAATCAGTCACAGGTTATAACTAAAGCACTTGTTAAATATTTGAAAGTTACAAAATTAGCTGAAAGGATTTAATTTTATTTTTATTAATTAATTAATTTATTTATTTTTTGTTGAAAGTAGACTCTTGAATTACATCTCCGTCCGGTTGATGGCGGTAATACACTGAGTTTGTAAACTGCCAGTAAACACCATCGAAGAAGAAGAAGAAGAAGAAGAAGAATGACGCGTATTAAACACTGAAGCGTATAGTGTACAATTTTTTCGTGTTTATTGTTAATCACAACCCCCCCAATGTTAGACCTAAAGTTACGCCCCTGGCACTGTGTGGGCATCAGGGGTGTCGCTCTCAATTGGTTTAGGTCATATTTAACCAATAGGAGTTTTTGTGTAAAAATTGACAATTTTATATCTTCCACTGCTCCTCTTCCACACGGCCTCCATCCTTGGCCCTCTTTTATTTGCTCTTTATTTACCCCCCCTCGGCTCAATTTTTAGGAAACATGGCATATCTTTTCATTTCTTTGCTGATGATTGCCAGATCTATCTTCACCTGGCACAAAACAATACACTCCAGCAATTAACACACTGCCTTAACAATGTTAAGGCATGGTTTTCTCTAAACTTCCTTAGTCTCAACGAGAACAAGACTGAAATCTTGATTTTTAGACCGAGTTGCTGTCCTTCTTCCAGCATAGACCTTGGCTCACTGTCATGTTATCTCAGGGACTCTGTCACCAATCTGGGGGTGAAGTTTGAGTCTGATTTTAAATTTGATAAACAGATAAGCAGTGTTGTTCAGAAAAGTTTTTATCAACTTCGCCAAATTGCAAAAGTGAAACCAATCCTAGCAAGACCTGACTTGGAGAAATTAATCCACGCTTTTATCACATCTCGTCTTGATTACTGTAATGCACTGTATGTAGGCATCAGCCAGACCTCTCTCGCCCGTCTGCAGCTCGTGCAGAACTCTGCTGCTTGCCTGTTAACTCAGGCCCGTAGGCGTGAGCATATCACTCCCATCCTGGCATCCCTTCACTGGCTCCCTGTGCACTACAGAATTCATTTTAAACTTTTGCTATTTGTTTTTAAATGCTTGACCAACCTTACCCCACCATATTTGTCTGAGCTGCTTCAACCTTACTGCTCTCCCCGATCTCTAAGATCAGCTGATCAGTTGTTGCTGACTGTCCCGAAAACTAGGCTGAAGCTCAGAGGTGACAGAGCGTTTGCTTTCGTTGCTCCCAGGTTGTGGAACAACTTACCCTTGAGTGTCAGACAGGCCTCCTCTCTTCCTGTTTTTAAATCTCTTTTAAAAACACACTTTTATACCTTGGCTTTTAACACGTGATCTTATTTTTTTATGGCATTTTAACACAGCAGTGAGACTGGTACAGTATATGTATTTTTTTTTATTTTTGTATGCTTAGTTTGTTTTTTATCGTTTTAATTAACTTGTCTTTTGTGTTATTGTGCAGCACTTTGGTTAACCCTGTGGTTTTTAAAACTTGCTATAGAAATAAAGTTGATTGATTCTGCTCACCAGAGGGGACTCTTACCGCTGCTATCGCTGACGATACTTTTTCCACACGTTTTCCCAAGCTATTTTTAGATTACCGTAACTCTGCAACCGTTTGTGCTATCAGAAAAATTCAAACGGTGTTTGAAAGAAAAAAAAGTGCGCTTTTAGGCTCTTTTTGCTACAGTTACGGTAGTCACTCTCCCAGAGCTGCACGCGCCTGGGAAAGCGAGTCTTTTGTCTTCAGCACGAACAGAGTGCAGCTTGAGCAGGAAAAACATGAGCAACAGAGCAGAGATTCAGATAAAACTATGTCAAATCAAGGAATAAAAAGACAATAAGAAGATTCCTGGATGATTTGAATTTGGAGAAGTTTATTTTTGTTCTTCTGAAGAAAAAGCTGAAAAAAACATTTGATCTAACAATCTAATAACTTTTTGAATTTTATTTCTGAATGAATGAGGGCTGTTATTTGGTGGATAATTGTTTTATACTGGGTACATATAATAGGATATAGTTTTATTTTATTTATTATATTTTATTTTGTTTTTGGAATAGTATATCAAGTCTATAACATATAGTATTCATCAGTTTGTACTTTGTTTGTGTAGAAGATAATGAGAAATGTAGGGAGGGGAAATTCGCCTGTAAATAATTTGAATTGTTAGTCTGTTTCTTATTTGTAAAAATAAGTGAGAATAAAAAAAACATTGTAAATATGTTCTATAGTGTTGAAATTGTTAATTTGTGATGCAAAATCTGTAATTCATGTTCAAATGCAGTGTTTTATTTGCATAAAATCTCTAAAATCTAATTTCGCTTATTGATTTTCTTGATGTTAAACAGTTTTAATAAATGGTTTTTAACAAGTATAATGTAAAATAATGCCAGATATTGAAAGATCTAAATATTCTGAACAAATGTGCTGAAGCACTTGTCCATAGAACATTTTCTTCATATTTTCTAGTGAAAAACAAGTAAAAAATGCCAGGCGGAAATTTGAGGCTTAGGTGTAAAAGGGTTAAATGTGAACGGAGCTCTGGATGAAGAGGGGGCTTTTCAGGGCCAAGTCTTCATCAGACTAACAGATGATTGGGTCATCTTTACTGCACTGAACAGGAATTAATTTCACTGAAGAAGAAAATATTAATTAATTTAAAAAAAAAGTGATCTGAGCAGATTCCTCACCTGCTCCTCGGCACGTTTCAGTGCAGCCTCCTCTTCGTCACCGTGGAGACCGTGATGAGGTGGTGAGAGGGAAGCAGATGGAGCAGATGTCGACTTCTCAAACCGCCCACGCTCCTTCTCCTGAGGCAGACCGCTCTCGGCTCACCTCCGACTCTTTGCAGACGATGAGCTGGTCTTCAGGAGGAAACCCTTCAACCCTTTGCAGATCTTTGCAGATCTTTGTGGATCTCAGAACCGTCTGAGGGGCTTTGAATAAATCAGCGATGAAACATTTATGCAAAGATTTCTATTGAAGTGCAAGTTAAAGTGTAAAAATAATATTTTAACTCAGACGAGCAGAATAAAAGTACACATCAATATTAGAAACACTATTTAAATTAAACTTTGTTTCTTTCACACATTCATATTTTTGCACATTTGCTTGCAGCTTATATACATCTATGTCTTTTTTCATTTCTTCACACACTTTGTTCTTTGTTTACAAGATGCAGGGATTTGTTTTATTGACCTCATTTGCATCTCATATTCATTTAAACACACCTTAGTTATTTCTTGACACACTTTGATCGTTTTATTTGTATATTTTGATTATTTTGTTATCAGATCATTTTTCTAAACCTGATCCTCGAGACTCGACTTCCTGCATGCCATAGATGTTTCTCTGATCATTAGATGTGATTGAAATAGTTTTCACAGCTTCTGATGAACTGGATGGAAGCTGAGGAGGAAATTAAATCTGAATTGGGCGTGCTGGAGGAGAAGCATCTAAAACATGGAAGTCCCAAAAACAATGCAACAAAGAAAAAGTATATCGCAACACTTGACCTCTAACACGAGCTGAACTTTGTACTCCTGAGTTTGTGTTTGTTACCTAACGTGCAAAAAAGAAATCAAACTGAGAAGCTCAGGTCAATACGTGAAAACGTTTAGGTGCAGATTTAAACTAGAATCATTTAAATAAATGATAAAGTACAGTATTTAATTAAAAATGTCTAAGTATTCAACCCGAGAAGGTCTGAATCCTGAGTGACAGACGAAATTTAAATTAAGATTAAACAAAAAGCTGAAACAAGATAAACATTAGCAAAATGGTTTATCATAGTCCAAAACTAAAAATTGTAAAAAGTCAGGCAAAAGTAGCACAACACTCACTAAAAGCTAAAAGCTAAACCTACTGGCTGACCTACTGCCAAAGTTTGACTCTTGGCTTTTCTGTGGAGACTTCAACGTGCACACCTGCTGTCCAAGTAATCAGCTTAGATGTGAGTTTCAGGACCTCCTGGACTCTTTTAACCTGTCGCAGTCGATCTCGGGGGCCACACACAGTCAGGGTCATACACTGGATTTAATTATCTCCCACGGCCTTCAAATACCTGCTGTGGAGATCCTGGACACCTGTATTTCAGACCATTTTCCCATATATGGGGCGGCCGTGGTGTAGTGGTAATGGCAGTCGTCTCCTGATCGGAAAGTTGGCGGTTCGACTCCCGGGACCCGCACCATGTGTCGTTGTGTCCTTGGGCAAGACACTTAACCCTGAGTTGCTCCCGGTAGGACTGGAAAGCACCTTGCATGGTAGTCTGCCGCCACCGGTTTATGAATGTGTGTAGCATTCAATATATGTGTAGCACTTTGAGATTTTCAGTAATGAAAAGTGCGTTATAAATTGAATTAATTATTATTATTATTATTTGAATTTTTCACCTCTCCTGCACCGAAGGCTATTCTCCCAGCATGTTTCTGCCGCTCCATCACCCCATCCACCCCATGTCAGTTCACTGATGCCTTTAAGAGCACTGACTTTTGCTCTGCTGTCAGCCTGGACCCATCTCTACATCCTGAGGACTTCATCACCTCCTTCCATCACACCTGCACAACGATCTTGGACTCCATCGCTCCTCTCAAACAGGCATCTTCAAAAAACAGACCATCACCATGGCTCAACGAAACGACGCAAGCTCTTCGACAACGTTGCAGAAAAGCAGAGCGAATATGGAAGCGCGACCGGCTTCATGTATCTCAGGGAATACTGAGAGACTGTCTCTGTGATTATCAAAATGCTGTGAAGCAGGCCAAATCACAGTACCTCTCCAATTTAATCACCACCAGCTCCAACCGGCCGAGGACGCTTTTCAGCACACTCCAGTCTGTTATCAATCCATCTGTCAATGTTCTGAAAACTGCCACACAGTCTACCTGCGATGACTTTCAGAGCTATTTTGTCAACAAAATAGACTCTATCAGGCAGAACATTGTCAGTTCATCCAACACCATCCAGTCATGTGCCTCTGCAATAACCACAGCTGTTTTTGACCAATTTGACCTGGTCTCACTGCCTAACCTCACCAAGGTGGTTCAGCAGATGAAACCAACTAACTGTTCTCTGGACATCATTCCCTCTAAAATGTTCAAACAATCCTTTGATGTAATTGGTCCTTGTGTTTTGTCATTTATTAACAGCTGTCTATCTTCAGGTTTTGTGCCATCTGCTTTCAAACATGCTGTGGTCAGGCCTCTCAAANACCAACTCTGTTCTCTGGACATCATTCCCTCTAAAATGTTCAAACAGTCCTTTGATGTAATTGGTCCTTGTGTTTTGTCATTTATTAACAGCTGTCTATCTTCAGGTTTTGTGCCATCTGCTTTCAAACATGCTGTGGTCAGGCCTCTTCTCAAAAAACCAGGCCTAGATCCTACAGCTCTCTCTAATTTCAGACCAGTTTCCCATCTGTCATTTCTATCAAAGGTCCTAGAAAAGATTGTTTTTATTCAACTTCAATCTTTTCTAGAGCTCAACAACCTGTTTGAAAAATTTCAGTCAGGTTTTCGAGCTCGTCACAGCACTGAATCTGCACTGCTCAAAGTACAGAATGACATTCTTCTGTCCCTGGATGCAAAAAACCCTGCACTGCTGGTGATGTTAGACCTCTCAGCAGCTTTTGACACCGTCGACCATCAGGTACTAATCAACCGCTTGTCTCAGCAGGTTGGCCTCCAGGGAGCTGTGCTTGAGTGGTTCAAATCTTACCTGTCTGGGAGAACTTTTTCTGTCATGATAGGCGATCTGTCCTCCTCTTCATCAACCCCTCTGACCTCTGGCGTACCACAGGGATCTATTCTAGGGCCAGTCCTCTTCTCTCTTTACATGCTGCCATTAGGATCAATCATTGCACGTCATAACCTGTCTTTTCACATGTATGCAGACGATTTACAAATCTATCTGCCAGTCACTCCCAACCCCTCACTCAGTTCAAACACTCTTGTCAACTGCTTAAATGACATTAAGCACTGGCTCTCTCAAAACTTCCTCCACCTAAACACAGATAAAACTGAATGCATTTTATTTGGTGCACCTGGTGACACCAGCAACATCCTTCCCAGTCCCAGTGTTGGTTTTCCCCTCCCCCACTTCAACCCGGTGGTCAGAAATCTTGGAGTGCAGCTTGACTCCAACTTAAAGTTTGATAAACAGATCAGTTCTGTTGTCAAGACCAGCTTTTTCCAGCTCCGTCTGCTCTCCAAAGTCAAGTCATTTCTCAGCCGTGGTGATCTGGAGAAGGCCATCCATGCCTTTGTGACCTCCAGACTTGATTATTGTAATGCTTTGTATGTTGGTATTAATCAATCCTCCATCTCCCGTTTACAGCTTGTACAGAACTCTGCCGCGCGCTTTTTGACCAACACACGAAAATATGAACACATCACTCCTGTCCTGTCCTCTCTACACTGGCTCCCGGTTCAGTTCAGGATACAGTTCAAGCTGCTCCTGTTTGTTTTCAAAGCTCTGAATGGACTTGCTCCTCTGTACATCTCAGAACTTTTGAAAGCCCATCAGCCCGGCAGAGATTTACGATCTGCCAGTCAACACCTGCTGGAGGTGCCTCGCTCAAGGTACAAACAATGGGGAGACCGGTCATTTTCTGTTGCCGGCCCAAAAGCCTGGAACAGCCTCCCCCTTGAGCTGCGTGCCACCTCTGATCTGACTCTGTTCAAAACCAGACTGAAGACCCACTTGTTCAAAAAAGCTTTCAGTGTGTAACTTTTATTACTTTTGGTATTTTAGTATGTAGCATTTTTTATTTCCATTGCCTTTTTATTTCCACTTGTTCAAAAAAGCTTTCAGTGTGTAACTTTTATTACTTTTGGTATTTTAGTATGTAGCATTTTTATTTCCATTGCCTTCTTTTATTGCTGTTGTTTCTTATTCTATTTTCATTGATTTATTGTTCCAGTTTATTCATCTTTTTATCCTGTTAAGCACCTTGGTCAATGCAAGGCATTGTAGGAAGGTGCTATACAAATAAAGTTTATTATTATATATATATTATATTATTATAAATACTGTAAGATACCAGCTTAATGCTAAAAAAAATAGCATAACACCATGAACTAAAACGGTGGCCATAATCAGCAAAATGTTAGCTTAAAGCTAAAAATGACAAAAGGCTAAAAGTATTTAAAAAAACTTGCTAATAGGACAAATTTGCAAAAGCTAAAAGTAGCAAAATGGTGTTTCAAAGCTAAAAGTACTGTATTGAAATGCTAGTTAAAAGCAGCAAAAGGGGAGCTAAATGTAGCAAAAGACTAGCTAAAGGCCAATATCAAAAGACTAGCCAATAGGGAAATGTAAAAATACAAGCCTGAAACAATAATACATTTGAATAAACAAAATTGTAGCTAAAAGCTGCAAAACATTAGCTTAAAACAAAAATTTGTAAACGGCTCGCTAAATGTAGCAAAAAGCTAGCTAAAGGCTAAAGATAGCAGAATACTATGTTGGTTCATGTTTTAGAGCCAGCAGCTAAAGCAGATTTTTTTATTTTTTTATTTAAAGCTGCACTATGTAACTTTGTAATGCAGTCTGTAACTTTTCTAACAATGTATTTTTAACATATTTCTTCACTCAAAACAAAAGAAGAGTCTCAGCCTAAAATGATAAAAGAGCTGAAGGATCTGGATGAATTCAGGAAATGAAAAACTACAAATCAATGAAACAACTCACACTCAAAATGGATAAAATATACAGTGAAATGAACAAATACATTAGAACATGACAACATACGAAGACTCAGAACCTAAAATATATAATGTTGAAAATGTGATTGATGCAAAATTTTTTCCTGTAATAAAAGATAGCGAATATTATAATGAAGAGCAGTTTAATGACATCAATATATCAAATGGAGTTCTCTCTATTATTCACTTTAATAGCAGAAGTATAAATGCAAACATATCCAAAATAACAGATTACTTAAAACAGTTAAATAGAACTTTTACAATAATAGCGCTGTCAGAGACATGGCTCAATGATGATAACACAAGTAATATTCACATCGAGGGGTATGAATTATATCATATGAACAGAAATAATAAAAGAGGTGGTGGAGTCGCTCTATTTGTCAATAATGAAATAAAATGTAAATTAAATAGTGAAATGTCAATAATAGTTGATAATATTATGGAAATGATAACAATAGAAATAATAAACAAAAACGATAAAAACATAATAATAAGTTGTGTATATAGATCACCAGGAGCAAATATAGAAATATTCACGGATAAAATCTTGGAGCTAATGGAGAAGAGTTTTAATAAAAATGTTTTTTTGTGTGGAGACTTTAACATTGATATGGGAAATAAAACAGATTCAAATAACATAAGCACATTTATAAACTCAATGTACAGTTTAAATATGTATCCATTGATATCAAAGCCAACAAGAATTACAACTCATAGTGCCACAATAATTGATAATATTTTCACAAATATAACAAATGGGGACGTGATAGGTGGTATCTTAACGACCGACTTAAGTGATCATTTACCAGTTTTCACAATCTATAAAAATGATCAAAACATCACAAAAGCAGTTACAACGAAGAAAAAGATCATAAACACGTCAAAAAGAGTTTTGGAAAAATTGAAAGAGGATCTGGATAAACAAGACTGGAGTGATGTGTATGTTGATGATGCGAACAGAGCATATGATGAGTTTATGAATATCTTGGAGGCTCTGTATGAAAAGAATTGTGTGCAAACAAATTATACAAAGAGAAATACGGTTGATCAACCATGGATGACAAAAGGGTTGAGAAATGCTTGTAAAAAAAGAATTATTTGTATTCATGTTTCTTGAAATTGCGAAGTCAGAGCGCTGAAGAAAAATATAAAAAGTATAAAAATAAATTAGTAGGGATTATAAGGAAACATAAGAAAGAATATTATAGTAAATTATTAGATAAAAGTAATGTTATACTTTTTATACTCTTTTTTTATACTAGTATGCAAAAACTCAGGACAGTATTATGTTCATTAAATGTTTAATGTTTTAGTTTTAGAGTTGGTGTAAATTTTCATACTCTTATTCCACTATGCAAAAAACTCAGGACAGTGTTAGTTTTACTATTTTATGCTTATGTCAATTATTATATGTTTCAGTGTTTCAATGTTTAGATGTTTACTGTTGCACCGAGGGACTGAGAGAAACGCAATTTCGGTCCTGTGTATGTCCTGTACAGTACATATTGCAGATCTGACAATAAAGTTGACTTTGACTTTGACTTTGACTAATGGTGATATGAAAGCAACATGGCGAGTAATGAATAGTGTCCTGAAGAATCATAAAACAAAAACTGGTATTTCAAAATACTTTGTAAAAGACAACGATGAAATTCATGATGAAAATGAAATTGTAAATGGATTTAATCAATATTTTGTGAATGTTGGATCAAGCCTTGCAGCTAAAATACCAAAAGCAGATAATAATGTGATCCATTCAATTAAAGGTTGTGCAAATAGTATTTTTCTAAATGGAACTAACAAAGAGGAAATAATGAATGTAGTAAAAAATCTTACAGACAAGAGATCAAGGGACTGGGTGGACATGGATATGATGTTTGTAAAGGACATAATGAGCCATGTTATTGAGCCATTTACATACATATGTAATTTATCCTTTTCCGGCTTGAGCCGGAAAAGGGTAGCATGCCTTCTCCAGGTCGGGGAGGAGGTCCTGCCCCAAGTGGAGGAGTTTAAGTATCTCGGGGTCTTGTTCACGAATGAGGGAAAACTGGAGCGTGAGATCGATAGGCGGATAGGTGCAGCGTCCGCAGTGAAGCGGGCGCTGTACCGGTCTGTCGTGGTGAAGAGAGAGCTGAGTCGAAAGGCAAAGCTCTCAATTTACCGATCGATCTACGTTCCCACCCTCATCTATGGTCATGAGCTTTGGGTTGTGACCGAAAGAACGAGATCTCGGATACAAGCGGCTGAAATGAGTTTTCTCCGCAGGGTGTCTGGACTCTCCCTTAGAGATAGGGTGAGAAGCTCAGTCATCCGGGAGGGACTCGGAGTAGAGCCGCTGCTTCTCCACATCGAGAGGAGCCAGTTGAGGTGGCTCGGGCATCTGGTTAGGATGCCTCCTGGACGCCTCCCTGGTGAGGTGTTCCGGGCATGTCCCACCGGGAGGAGACCCAGAGGAAGACCCAGGACACGCTGGAGGGACTATGTTTCTCGGCTGGCCTGGGAACGCCTTGGGATTCCCCCAGAGGAGCTGCTCCAAGTGGCTGGGGAGAGGGAAGTCTGGGCCTCCCTACTTAGGCTGCTACCCCCGCGACCCGACCCCGGATAAGCGGAAGAAAATGGATGGATGGATGGATACATTTTCAACAGGAATATTTCCAGATAATATGAAAGTAGCTAAGGTAGTTCCTCTTTTTAAAAATGGTGATAAATGTGTGTTCAACAATTATAGACCTATATCCTTGTTACCACAGTTTTCTAAAATTCTTGAAAAACTATTTGTGAACAGACTAGATCAATTTATAGATAAACAAAATATTCTAAGCAACAGTCAGTATGGGTTTAGAGCAAAAAACTTACATCAATGGCTCTCATCACACCATTCTCCTTGAAAAACTGAACAAATATGGTATTAGAGGACCAGCATTACAGTGGGTATCTAGCTACTTGAAAGATAGGAAACAATTTGTACAAATAAATGATGTAAGATCTGACCTCTGTAATATCACATGTGGAGTTCCCCAAGGCTCGGTACTTGGACCAAAGCTATTTATTTTATATGTGAATGACTTGGTAAATGTGTCAGGGCTCCTTAAATGTGTACTTTTTGCTGATGATACCACATTTTTCTGTTCAGGCGAAGATATAGAACAAATGTTGGAATTGATAAAGACAGAATTTGTCAAGATACAAACTTGGTTTAAAATTAATAAATTATCATTAAATTTAGAAAAAACTAATTACATGATATTCAGTAATAAAAAGAAAACTGTTGATGTTCCACTCAAAATTGAGGATGTTGAGATTTGTAGAGTGAGTGAGGTGAAGTTTTTGGGTGTTATCATTGATGACAAACTGACATGGAAACAACACATAATTCTGTAAGAATAAAAATAGCTAAATCGATTGCAGTACTGTACAAAGTCAGAGACCTATTGAATGATAAAGCTCTGTATTTGTTGTATAACACAATCATTGTTCCACACTTAATCTATTGTATTGATGTTTGGGGGAATGCGTGTAAAACAATCACAAAGCCTATTTTTGTATTACAGAAAAGAGCTGTAAGAATTATCACTAGAAAACATTACCGTCATCCATCAAATACATTATTTTATCAACTAAAGTTATTGAAGTTCCATGATTTGGTAGACTATAATATTTTATCAGTTATGTATAGGGCTCAAAATAATGCATTACCTTTAAATATCCAAATGCATTTTGTTAAAAGACAAAGTTGTTATAATCTTAAGGGGACAGAGATGTTTGTAAAACCACAATTCAGAACTAGTTTGAAGGGACGTTCTACCTCAATCCAGGGAATTAGATTATGGAATGGCTTGGAGAATGTAGTTAAAAATGCCAAGTCAATGTTTACATTTAAGAAAATGATCAAAACGAATGTGTTAAAAAAAATGAAATAGCGTAATGTGTATTGTATTAGTTAGAAAATTAGAAAGAGTTAGTCATTTTGTACTGTTGAAGATTATTATTGTTTAATCTGATTGTTGGAGAAAAGGGGCAGATATAATAAGATTTATTCTTCTTTCTGCTACCTTTCATTTTTTTATATTTTGTACATTATCATTTATGGGATTGTCTTGTATAGTTTCTTTTGTAAAAAAAATGAACAAATTTAATAAACATAAACATAAACACTCTGTCACTATCTACTGACAGACTGATGTTAGACAAAGTAATCTCTGAAAAAAACTATACAGTAGTCCCCTTGCTTCTCTATCAGCATTTATAAAAACACTAAAAACACAGAGTGACCCGTCCTTAACCAGCCAATAAAAACAGAGTTTGTAACCAGCCAATTAGCCTGGTTAAAACCAGACCCTTGTCCTTCACTTCGCTTCGGACTAGGGTCTGGGACTTGTCCATTGAAAAACGATTCTTGCTGGAGGCGTGGCCTCTGCCTGAGGAACAAAACCATTGGATCTTAGAAAAATTTTGAACAGGGAAAGCATTCTGCTCCCTCCCCCTCAGAGCTCTGCCGAACTTGACATCTGCTCCGCCTCCTGCTGAATTTTCTCTCGCTGCCTGCATATTCTGTGTTTATAACGTTTGAAAAAAATTAAATAAAACCATGTAGCGCTGGTCCAGAAGACCAGAAAATATGCAGGGACTCGGGCAGCAACGTAAAACCCTATTTTAATTCTCTCGTGACAACCTCAGTCATTTCCTTATTCTTTGCACCGCAGCGGAGAGAGAGGAGGAGGAGGAGGAGGGAGCGATCACTTGACTTTTGGCAAAAAAACAAAATAAAACTCCAGATAAGAGATTAAGAAGGGGAATTTAACACATTTGTGTCAAATATAAAACAGTCCTGCATCGCTTTGCATCGCTTTGAATGAGAACATGCGGCTGCTCGCTGGCTCTGGCTGCGCGCTGGGACAGGTGGCACTCAGCGGAGAGGAGGAGGAGGAGGAGGGAGGAGGGAGCGATAACTTGACTTTTGGCCAAAAAAACAAAAGAAAACTCCAGATAAGGGATTAAGAAGGGGAATTTAATACATTTGTGTCAAATATAAAACAGTCCTGCATCGCTTTGCATCGCTTTGAATGAGAACATGCGAATGCTCGCTGGCTGCGCTGGGACAGGTGGGGGCGTGGGTTAGGGGCCAAAAACTCCGCCCCTTCTGTTCTCTGATTGGTCCGGTCAAAAATCTACCGGAGAAATCGTTGTCTATGGGAGAAGTCCCAGACTGTGCAGTGAAGGGAAATGAGAATTGAGCGGAGCTGTGCAGGAAGGCGAGGGCCAGGCTACCAGCCAATAAAAACAGAGCTTGAATTTGAATCAGCCAATAAAAACAGAGCTTGAATTTGAATCAGCCAATAAAAACAGAGCTTGAATTTGAATCAGCCAATAAAAACAGAGCTTGAATTTGAATTTCAGCAGAGCCTCCCCCTCAGAGCCATATATGGCTCTGAGGGGGAGGGATCAGAATGCTTTGCCTGTTGAAAATTTTTCTAAGTTCTGCACTCTACAGAAAGTTACACATAGCACCTTTAAGGAGCTGAAGAGTTCTCAATGTATTTCTCAGGAGAAAATATTTGTAAATAAAGTTTTTTTTTTAATGTTGAAAAGTACAAATGTTGCAAGAAGTTATACCGTTCTCCTGAATGAGCCGAACGTTTTGATTACTAACTAAAATAGCAGAAGTACTTAGAAATTACCAACTTCTAAGTAGATACAATTTTCCAATAGTTAGAAAACATGTATGGGAAAATGAAACAAAACAAGACAACAGCAGTCAGCATTGAGACTATTAAAAGTCCCTCAGGGCTGTGCTTTAGTACAGGTCCTGATCCGGCACACCTGGTCCAGATGACTGGATTCACTCTTCAGCTCATCAACAAGTTCTGCAGAACCGTTTCAGACAGGTTCAGCCAGATGTTGAATTGAAAATGTGCCGCAGTGTTTTGGAAACAAACAAAAATGACCACAAAGTGTCCGCCGAGCGATCGATCTTTGCATTTTAGAGCTTCATCGATTTTTGACTTTGCAGCTGCTCAGGAAGGAGGAGAGACATTTTACATCTCTGCTGTCTGTTCTGAGACCATCTAAAGGGCACACACACACACACACGCGCGCGCACACACACACACACACACACACACCCCTCAGGTGCTCAGGTCATTACAGCCAGCTGGTGATTAATACAGAGGTGATCCTATCAACAGAAGGGGGTTACCGTGGCAACCAGGTCCATGGCACACTGGGGCCTGACAGGAGGGGGGTAGGGGGGTCGTGGTCGCCCTGTTGCTCATGCTCATCTGCCGAGCAGAGGAGTCGTGACTAACCAGAGCGCCAACGTCTGCCGTGGCGTACGACACACCCAACTCCCCCTGTCCCTCCCTCCTTCTTCCACCCCATCTGCATCCCTCTCCTCCCTGAATCGTGATGGAGGGAGTACCATGCAGCAGGACTCAGCAGGATGGTTCTTATTGAAAGAAGATGAGAAACCCCTGGTGTAGGGGAGGAAAATAGATGTGTTATGATGCAGAGGCATTCATCTGCACAAGCAGTGTGTGTGTGTGTGTGTGTTGGCTGTCAGAGCAGCTCTGATCAGAGTGACAGGGAGGCCTCCTGCTGCGCTCAGCCTCCTCTGCTCTTATTGAAAGAAGATGAGAAACCCCTGGTGTAGGGGAGGAAAATAGATGTGTTATGATGCAGAGGCATTCATCTGCACAAGCAGTGTGTGTGTGTGTGTGTGTTGGCTGTCAGAGCAGCTCTGATCAGAGTGACAGGGAGGCCTCCTGCTGCGCTCAGCCTCCTCTGCTCTCGCGTGTTGCCACAGCAAACACTTAAGATCTCATGTCTATTCACCACCATCACAGCTGGAGCAATCAGGGCGCCTGTGGGATCAGCAGCAACTTTATTTAGATCACACACACACACACACCCACACACACACACACACACACACACACATGCATCCCTACGTTCACTGACCACAGAAACCCTTTCCATTCTCCTCATCTTACCACGTTCAGCTCGTTGCTCATCAGCACCGACAGAAATAAACATCTGTAGATCGTCTCATGAACGCAGTGGTTTTACTTCAGCGGGGATAATCTTTTTATTTTAATTAGTGGACAACACAGATAATCTGATAATCTGCTGAAGATTTTAAGACTGTGAGCGATGGAGCCCAGGCAGTTTACTGCTTCAGTTCACACACAGTGAAAAGCAATGAAGTAAATGTTTATTTATAACCAAAGTTTAAATGAGTTTTTACAGCAAATGCAAGAAAAAGGTCCCAAAGCAGGCAGGCGACTGAAAGACAAAAAGTTTACCGCGTTCCTTTGTGAATAAAATATCAATTTATGAGACTTAAATCATTTTACACTGTTCAAACCTTTTCAGAACTGTGGTTGTACTGTAATTGCTGATGAAACGGGGATACCAGTAATAAATGGAAATAAGTTTAAAAAAATTATAATAATAAAAAACAAGGTACTTTAATAATTTAAACTTAACAAAATAAAGTTTTAGGTCAACGTTAACACCTACATTTTGCAAATGATTTTGTAAATTTTTTTGAAGAGAAAAGGGAGAAGAGACATTGGCAGGAACTTGAATTGTGACAAAAAATTATGTTGATTTAGTTGAATTAAACATGACGATTATTAGATTTCAGTCATGCAGATTTGTGTAGGAGCTGTTTGATGAATCACCAGGCTTTTGGGACAGATATACCAGTATCAGTAAAAAAAAAAAAAAAAAAAAAGTTTTGTGTTAGGTTGTCTAAAAGCTTCATTTATACGCAGGAAAAAAATTGGGACCGAGTATAGACCTCTGAGGCACCCCACAAATGAAGCACCATCATCAGTGGCATGGGTGCATTAATGGAGGGGTCTCAGCCTTCCTCCCGATGGAAACCTAACTGTCACGCTCTTGATTCAACCTTTGTTGCCTGAAAAGTGCAAATAAACAATAAAAACGATCAGCACCGGTTATCGAGTGTCCGCATTAATGGAGGGGTCTCAGCCTTCCTCCCGATGGAAACCTAACTGTCACGCTCTTGATTCAACCTTTGTTGCCTGAAAAGTGCAAATAAACAATAAAAACGATCAGCACCGGTTATCGAGTGTCCGCATGTTTGAGGGGAAACCTAGAAGATTTCATGCTGAATCCCTCATGGCGCCCTGTGCAGCATGGAGCCCATCAGTTATCTGGTGTTCCAGGTGCTCAGGGTTAACCAGTGTTCGCGCCGCTCATCCAGAGCAGACAGCTCCCTCACAACCAGGCTGCAGGTGCTGCTTGATATTACCTCCATGGTGTCACTGTAAATCTTCTTGCTCCATTCTTCCCAGAATGCCTCTGACTCATCTGACATTTAGTCCCTGTCTCAGCACCTCCATCCATCTTTCCCCCCCCCCCCCATGCGTTTTCACTTTTCTAATACCTTCATTCACAGACATTTTGTGTCACCTCCTTCAAACGTCTCTCCTCTGGGTAAAAAAATAAAAAGAAGTTCCATTTGGACACTGATTCTGTCAGAAAAGGACCTTCAGACTGTATTTACTTGTTCCTCTTTTTGTTGGTTCTGCTGCAGATTGTTTCCACTGGGCTGAACTGGGAATGTAATTAGAAACGACTGAGGCATGGGGGGCATGGGTTTATGAGTAGCTAATATCTCCCTCAGGAGCTCGTGGAAACAGGATTGACAGTGGAAGGCATGTCTAATTATGGCTCTGCACATGGACATGTATTCACTGAGGGCTTGCACGGAGAGCCTCGCTGATGCTGCTTCAAGCCCGAAGGTCTCGGAGTTACGTATACGTTTCTCCCAGGCCGGCAGGAATGAGATTTGAAGTAACAGACCTACAGAACTGTCGCGGTTTATTCGTTTTCTCTGTCCGCCTGCGGCCCACTACGCCAACATTTGCAACATTTAAATAGGTAATTGGAAAGAAGTGGAAACGCCGCCTGAGCTGCTGCGGCATGCGCTTCGACGTGCAGAAGTTCAAGATCACACAGGTCTCTGCAGGCATCCAAATAAAACAAATGTATGTGAAGATGTCAGATGTTCCTCCTGATTAAACAGCTACGGGCTCTACAAGGTGCAAAGTGGGTCAAAAAGATTTTAGACTCCGTTAGCTGATAAATCACTGCAGCGGAGTCGAGGGTATACTTGCATCCAGCGGCCTGTGATGACAACTGAAACTGTTTTGTAAGAAGTTCTTATTTCCATTCATTTTAGCACAAAACTTGAGCTTAAGCACTTTTTTTTAGGGGGGGGGGGGTACTCTGCTGTTATTCCACAGTTAAAGTTAGAATAATTAGTTCAGATGAGCATTTGGACTACAGTACTTTTGTAATGTAAATTATCAACAGTCAGGTTTGTGCAGCCATTTGGGAACTGTTTTGTGAAAGAACCCAATAAGTAATTTTGGCTGTAAAAAAAAGAAATAATAATAAATAAATATCTGGTTAGGATGCCTCCTGGACGCCTCCCTGGTGAGGTGTTCCGGGCATGTCCCACCGGGAGGAGACCCAGAGGAAGACCCAGGACACGCTGGAGGGACTATGTTTCTCGGCTGGCCTGGGAACGCCTTGGGATTCCCCCAGAGGAGCTGCTCCAAGTGGCTGGGGAGAGGGAAGTCTAAGTCAAAAAGTCAAAGTCAAAGTCAACTTTATTGTCAGAACTGCAATATGTACAGGACATACACAGGACCGAAATTGCGTTTCTCTCAGTCCCTCGGTGCAACAGTAACCATCTAAACACTAAAACATTTAATAAACATAAGCATAAAATAGTAAAAGTGTAACACTGTCCTGAGTTTTTTCATAATAGTATAAAAGTATGAAAATTTACACCAACACTGAAACACCAAACACCCCTAAAACACCAAACACCCAATGAACATAAGCATAAAATGAAATAATAAAAGTGTAATACTGTCCTGAGTTTTTGCATAGTAGTATAAAAAGTATATCTATAAAATAAACTGAAGGTTCTAGCATTGACATTTGCAAAGAGTGGCACAGCAGCATATAAGTTAATGTACACAGTATATGTATGAGGTAGTTGATGTTGGTATAGAGGCAAAGTGGCATATGCAGTAAGGCACATAAGGCACATTTGGCATCCTTAGATAAGGCTAGTCAGAGAATGCTGTATATGTATCTGCAGTAGTGTAGATAAAAGTAGTGTAAATGTAAACAGTAGTAATAAATGTAAAGCAGTAGTAATAAATGTAAACAGTATTAATAAATGTAAACAGTGAATGTAAACAGTAGTATGACTATAGGCAGTAATGTAATACAAACATTAGTGCAAATATGAGAAGTAGTGCAAACTGAATGAAGTCTGGGCCTCCCTACTTAGGCTGCTACCCCCGCGACCCGACCCCGGATAAGCGGACGAAAATGGATGGATGGATGGATGGATAAATAAATAAATAAAGCAAAGTAGACCTAATTCCTTTACTCCCATATAACTGTATTTTTCAAATAGCATATCCATGGCAGCATTATAAAAAATTACCAGAACTTCTGTTACGGCTGTCCCCCGCATGGCCTCCCCTAAAAAAAAAAAAAACTTTCTGGGGATCTTTATTTTTCTTTATACTAGCAGAAATAGGGTTCCATGCAGATTTGTCCAAATCCTATAGCCGACTTTGCAAAACTTTTTTTTACATAATTCATGAGAAAAACGTTGAACCACCCCTGTATTGAACGGATGCCAATGCGTAGACATGAACTCTGATCTTTTGGTTCTTTACACCTGATGTTTTTTGGGTAAACCTTTACATACAAATGTATTTTTTAAACGAGTTATATTGGTATTTTACAATGCAATAGCGAAATTTCCTTAACATGTTGCTGATTGTTGGAAAGACAACAGAGCAAAACTGAAACATAGATACAGTATTCAGTGTTTAGACTGTGTATCCGCACCAACCATTTATAAAAGTAAAAACAATTACTAATAACTGTTGGATAAGGAGGCCATAGTAAGTCATATTACAGATATACACAAACGACAAATAAATGTCAATTAGATGTTAAAGAACCAGAAGTAGGAATAAATATATTTAGACTAAAGTATCTTTTGACTGTTCCCTTCTTCAGGGGTTGCCATTGAGCAAACAATGTGTCAATTGTTTTACATCTGATGCCATTTCTGATGCAACCTGGGCTTGAACCAGCAACCTCAGGATTGCAAGACCGCAGCACTGACCACTGAATTGATGCATCCCAAAATTCTGACTTCCATCATGTGCATTAGTATTGTGTAGTCTATGTGATACTTGAGTACATGGAGTATACCCACTAAAGCTTGAGAATTTCAGTATACCCACTTAAAAGTGCCCAGTGATATATTTCTTATCATTAGGCACGTGTCATTGATACATTAAATGGCAGTTCAACGCTTCCGTAACAATCTATTGATATGCAGCACTTTGCTTTGATACAGTTTTATGAATTCTATAGCATGTTTTAATACAAAGCCAACTGTTGTACAAAATGTATTGCTCATTTATTCAAAGATGATTCAAAGCTATTTCAAGCTATAAGAATAATTACCAGAAAAATTATTGTCACCTATCTAGCACATTGTTTCACCAATTGAAGTTGTTAAAGTTCAGTGACTTGGTGGATTATAATATTTTGTCAGTCATGAGCTCATAAAGAAGAACTACCATTTAATATCCAAATACTTTTTGTTAAACGTCAAAGCTGGTATAATCTAAAGGGAACAGATACTTTTGTTAAACCTAAATACAGAACCAGTTCGAGGGGTCGGTCAACCTCAATCCAGGGAATTGGTTTGTGGAATGATTTGGATAAATGCCAAATCATTATTTACATTTAAGAATTTACAAAAAATATATATGAATTCGTTTTCTCGTGTTGTTGTAATTCGATAATTATGAGTTATTTTTTTGTTCTGTTACTTGCTGATGATTTTTTTTGTTTGAACTGACTATTAGAAATAGGGGGCAGATATACCGTAAGATTTTCTCTTCATTCTGCCACCCTTCATTTTATTTCTTATATTGTATATCGGTAGTCACATTTGTTGATTGTTTTTTTTGTGTGTGTTGTATTTTTAAATGAATATATTTAATTAAAAAAAATAAAGGTTAATAAAGGTTGAATACTTCAATAGAATCAGACTTTTTAAAGAACAATCTTTCATTGTTCAGTTCAAACTTTCCAAGTTGTTGTTACTGGATACTGCACCCAATAAACATTGTTTTGGAAATTCTAACCATTTACTTTTGCTTAATACTCTTTAAGTACATTTTATATGATTTTTTTTACTTTT